>JALBCY010000258.1:0-104574 GCA_023079485.1 Archilochus colubris | reverse complement strand
TCCCCTTTCTCCCCCCATTTCCCCTTCCCCTCCCTTCCCTCCCTCTCCCCCCCCTTTTCCCCTCCCCTCTTCCTCCTCTCCCCTTCCCCCCCTCTTCCCCCCTTTTCCCCCCCTTTTCCTCCCCCCCCCTTTCCTCCCCCTCTCCCCCCCCCCCTCTTTCTCCCCCCCTTTCCTTCCTCTCTCTCCCCCCCTCCTCTTCTCTCCCCTTTCTCCCCCCATTTCCCCTTCCCCTCCCTTCCCTCCCTCTTCCCCCCCTTTTCCCTTCCCTCCCCTCTTCCTCCTCCCCCTTTCCCCCTCTTTCCCCCTCTTCCCCCCTCTTCCTCCTCTCCCCTTTCCCCCCCCCTTTCCCCCTTTCCCCCCCAGGTGAACGCCCTGGATGGTTACAACCGCACCGCCCTTCACTACGCGGCCGAGAAGGACGAGACGTGCGTGGAGCTGCTGCTGGAGTACGGAGCCAACCCCAACGCTGGGGACGGGAACCGGGACACCCCCCTGCACTGGGCCGCCTTCAAGAACACCGCCGACTGCGTCCGGGCCCTGCTGGAGAACGGGGCCCGCCCCGACGCCCGGGACTACAACCAGGACACTCCCCTCAGCTGGGCGGCCATGAAAGGAAACCTGGAAAGCCTCAGCGTCCTCCTGGAGTTCGGGGCTGAGGTTCGGGTGCTCAACCTCAAAGGGCAAAGCCCCATCTCCAGGTTGGTGGCTCTGCTGGTCCGGGGTTTGGGAACGGAACGGGAGGATTCCTGCTTCCAGCTCCTCCAGAGGGCTGCCGGACACTTCGAGCTGAGGAAAGGGGGCAGCATGCCCTGGGAGGTGAGGAGGGACCCCCAGCTCTGCCAGAAGCTCACCCTGCTCTGCTCGGCGCCCCCCACCCTCCAGACCCTGTCGCGATATGTCGTGAGACGCAGCCTGGGCGTCCGCTTCCTGCCCGAGGCCGTGGAGCAGCTGCCTCTGCCCACCTGCCTGAAGGAATACCTGCTGCTGCTCAGCTGAGGGGACAGCCACAGGGCTGCTGCTGGCACCAAGGGGACAACACAGACCCTCCCAGTCACCCACACTGGGAGCACTGGGCTGGGAATCCACCTGCTGGGCTGCTCGCCCTCAGCACAGGGCTCTGCTCCAGGATCCAGCTCTGGGTTCTGCTGCTCCCTCCCTGCTCCCAAACATTTCCTCTGTGTGGACTTCAGATTAATCCTAAAATGTCACCTGGGAAGGGGACTCATCAGCCCCATCCCCCATATTGCCAATGAATAACAACGAGGTTGAGAACTTGGGTTGGGACTCCTGGGTTCCTCTCCCTGATCCCACTTTTCTGCCTCACCACAGCTCCAAGTTCTGCTGCTCACTCCCTGCTCCCAAACATTTCCTCTGTGTGGACTTGAGATAAACCCTAAAATGTCACCTGGGAAGGGGACTCCCTCATAACAATGAGGTTGGGACTCCTGGGTTCCTCTCCCTGATCTCAGTTTTCCGCCCCAGGTTCTGCTCTGGGTTCTGCTGCTCACTCCCTGCTCCCAAACATTTCCCCTTTATTTGGATTTCTTAAAATGAATCCTAAAATGTCACCTTGGAAGGAACCCCGAGGCTCATCACCTCCAAACCCTTCCCATATTTCTGTTGGACAACGTTGGAGGGTTGGAACTCCTGGGTTCCTCTCCCTGATCCCATTTTTGTGCCCCAGGTTCTGCTGCTCCCTCCCTGCTCCCAAACATTTCCCCTTTATTTGGATCTCTTGAGATGAACCCTAACATGTCACCTCATAAGGGAACTCATCAGCCCCATCCCCCATATTATCAGGGAATAACAATGAGGTTGAGAACTTGGGTTGGGACTCCTGGGTTCCTCTCCCTGCTCCCAGTTTTCTGCCTCACCACAGCTCCAAGTTGTGCTGCTCACTCCCTGCTCCCAAACATTTCCCCTTTATTTGGATTTCTTGAGATAAATCCTAAAATGTCACCTTGGAAGGAACCCTGAGCCTCATCACCTCCAAACCCTTCCCATATTTTTGTTGGACAACATTGGAGGGTTGGGACTCCTGGGTTCCTCTCCCTGATCCCAGTTTTCCGCCCCAGGTTCTGCTCTGAGTTCTGCTGCTCACTCCCTGCTCCCAAACATTTCCCTTCTGTGTGGATTTCTTGAAATAAACCCGAAAATGTCTCCTGGGAAGGGACCCTGAGGTATCAGTGAATAACAGTGAGGTTGAGAACTTGGGCTGGGACTCCTGGGTTCCTTTCCCTGATCCCAGTTTTCTACCTCAGGATCCACCACAGCTCCGAGTTCTGCTGCTCCCAAACATTTCCCTTCTGTGTGGATCTCTTGAGATGAATCCTAAAATGTCACCCTGGAAGGGGACTCATCAGCCCCTCTCATATTATCAGTGAATAACAATAAGGTTGGGACTCCTGGGTTCTTTTCCCTGCTCCCAGTTTTCTGCTCCAGGATCTACTCCTTTCTGGGTTCTGCTGCTCACTCCCTGCTCCCAAACATTTCCCCTCTGTGTGGACTTGAGATAAACCCTAAAATGTCACCTGGGAAGGGGACTCCCTCATAACAATGATGTTGGGACTCCTGGGTTCCTCTCCCTGATCCCAGTTTTCCGCCCCAGGTTCTGCTCTGAGTTCTGCTGCTCACTCCCTGCTCCCAAACATTTCCCCTCCATGTGGATTTCTTGAGATAAATCCTAAAATGTCTCCTTGGAAGGAACCCTGAGCCTCATCACCTCCAAACCCTTCCCATATTTTTGTTGGACAACGTTGGAGGGTTGGGACTCCTGGGTTCCTCTCCCTGATCCCACTTTTCTGCTCCAGGTTCTGCTCTGGGTTCTGCTGCTCACTCCCTGCTCCCAAACATTTCCTCTGTGTGGACTTGAGATTAAACCTAAAATGTCACCTGGGAAGGGGACTCCCTCATAACAATGAGGTTGGGACTCCTGGGTTCCTCTCCCTGATCCCAGTTTTCTGTCCTCAGGATCCACCACAGCTCCGAGTTCTGCTGCTCACTGACAGCTCCCAAACATTTCCCCTTTATTTGGATTTCTTGAGATAAATCCTAAAATGTCTCCTTGGAAGGGAACCTCAGGCTCATCACCTCCAAACCTTTCCCATATTTCTGTTGAACAACGTTGGAGGGTTGGGACTCCTGGGTTCCTCTCCCTGATCCCAGTTTTCCACCCCAGGTTCTGCTCTGAGTTCTGCTGCTCACTCCCTGCTCCCAAACATTTCCCCTTTATTTGGATTTCTTGAGATAAATCCTAAAATGTCACCTTGGAAGGGGCCCTGAGGTATCAGTGAATAACAACGAGGTTGAGAACTTGGGATGGGACTCCTGGGTTGTTTTCCCTGCTCCCAGTTTTCTGCCTCAGGATCCACCACAGCTCCAAGTTCTGCTGCTTCCAAACATTCCCCCCTTTATTTGGATCTCTTGAGATGAACCCTAAAATGTCACCTGGGAAGGGGACTCATCAGCCCCTCTCATATTATCAGGGAATAACAATGAGGTTGGGACTCCTGGGTTCCTCTCCCTGCTCCCAGTTTTCTGCTCCAGGATCCACTCCTTTCTGAGTTCTGCTGCTCACTCCCTGCTCCCAAACATTTCCTCTGTGTGGATTTCTTGAGATAAATCCTAAAATGTCACCTGGGAAGGGACCCTGAGGTATCAGTGAATAACAGTGAGGTTGAGAACTTGGGTTGGGACTCCTGGATTCTTTTCCCTCATCCCAGTTTTCTGCCTCAGGATCCACCACAGCTCCAAGTTCTGCTGCTCACTGCCTGCTCCCAAACATTTCCCCTTTATTTGGATCTCTTGAGATAAATCCTAAAATGTCTCCTTGGAAGGAACCCTGAGCCTCATCACCTCCAAACCCTTCCCATATTTCTGTTGGACAACGTTGGAGGGTTGGGACTCCTGGGTTCCTTTCCCTGATCCCACTTTTCTGCCCCAGGTTCTGCTGCTCCCTCCCTGCTCCCCCACACTCCCCACTCCACTTGGGACTCCTAAAATGAATCCTAAAATGTCACCTGGGAAGTGGCCCTGAGGTATCAGTGAATAACAACGAGGTTGAGAACTGGGATGGGACTCCTGGGTTCTTTTCCCTGCTCCCAGTTTTCTGCTCCAGGATCCACTCCTTTCTGGGTTGTGCTGCTCCCTCCCTGCTCCCAAACATTTCCTCTGTGTGGACTTCAGATTAAACCTAAAATGTCACCTGGGAAGGGGACTCATCAGCCCCATCCCCCATATTGCCAATGAATAACAACGAGGTTGAGAACTTGGGTTGGGACTCCTGGGTTCCTCTCCCTGATCCCACTTTTCTGCCTCAGGATCCACCACAGCTCCGAGTTCTGCTGCTCACTCCCTGCTCCCAAACATTTCCTCTGTGTGGACTTGAGATAAACCCTAAAATGTCACCTGGGAAGGGGACTCCCTCATTAACAATGAGGTTGGGACTCCTGGGTTCCTCTCCCTGATCCCAGTTTTCCGCCCCAGGTTCTGCTCTGAGTTCTGCTGCTCACTCCCTGCTCCCAAACATTTCCCCTTTATTTGGATTTCTTGACATAAATCCTAAAATGTCTCCTTGGAAGGAACCCTGAGCCTCATCACCTCCAAACCCTTCTCATATTTCTGTTGGACAACATTGGAGGGTTGGGACTCCTGGGTTCCTCTCCCTGATCCCACTATTCTGCCCCAGGTTCTGCTGCTCCCTCCCTGCTCCCCCACACTCCCCACTCCACCTGGGACTCCTAAAATGAATCCTAAAATGTCACCTGGGAAGGGACCCTGAGGTATCAGTGAATAACAGTGACGTTGAGAACTTGGGATGGGACTCCTGGGTTCTTTTCCCTCATCCCAGTTTTCTGCTCCAGGATCCAGCTCTGGGTTCTGCTGCTCGCTCCCTGCTCCCAAACATTTCCTCTGTGTGGATTTCTTGAGATAAATCCTAAAATGTCACCTGGGAAGGGGACTCATCAGCCCCATCCCCCATATTGCCAATGAATAACAACGAGGTTGAGAACTTGGGTTGGGACTCCTGGGTTCCTTTCCCTGATCCCAGTTTTCTGCCCTGGGATCCACCACAGCTCTGAGTCCTGCTGCTCACTCCCTGCTCCCAAACATTTCCCCTCTGTGTGGGTCTCTTGACATAAATCCTAAAATGTCTCCTTGGAAGGAACCCTGAGCCTCATCACCTCCAAACCCTTCCCATATTTCTGTTGGATAACGTTGGAGGGTTGGGACTCCTGGGTTCCTCTCCCTGATCCCACTTTTCTGCCCCAGGTTCTGCTGCTCCCTCCCTGCTCCCCCACACTCCCCACTCCACTCGGGGCTCCTAAAATGAACCCTAAAATGTCACCTGGGAAGGGACCCTGAGGTATCAGTGAATAACAACGAGGTTGAGAACTTGGGTTGGGACTCCTGGATTCTTTTCCCTGCTCCCAGTTTTCTGCTCCAGGATCCACTCCTTTCTGGGTTGTGCTGCTCACTCCCTGCTCCCAAACATTTCCCCTCTGTGTGGACTTGAGATAAACCCTAAAATGTCACCTGGGAAGGGGACTCCCTCATAACAATGAGGTTGGGACTCCTGGGTTCCTCTCCCTGATCCCAGTTTTCTGCTCCAGGATCCACTCCTTTCTGGGTTGTGCTGCTCCCTCCCTGCTCCCAAACATTTCCCCTTTATTTGGATTTCTTGAGATAAATCCTAAAATGTCACCTTGGAAGGGAACCTCAGGCTCATCACCTCCAAACCCTTCCCATATTTCTGTTGGACAACGTTGGAGGGTTGGGACTCCTGGGTTCCTCTCCCTGGTCCCACTATTCTGCCCCAGGTTCTGCTGCTCCCTCCCTGCTCCCCCACATTCCCCACTCCACCTGGGACTCCTAAAATGAATCCTAAAATGTCACCTGGGAAGGGGCCCTGAGGTATCAGTGAATAACAACGAGGTTGAGAACTGGGATGGGACTCCTGGGTTCCTCTCCCTGATCCCACTTTCCTGCCTCAGGATCCACCACATCTCCGAGTTCTGCTGCTCACTCCCTGCTCCCAAACATTTCCTCTGTGTGGACTTCAGATTAATCCTAAAATGTCACCTGGGAAGGGGACTCATCAGCCCTTCTCATATTATCAGTGAATAACAACAAGGTTGAGAACTGGGATGGGACTCCTGGGTTCCTCTCCCTGATCCCAGTTTTCTGCTCCAGGTTCTGCTCTGAGTTCTGCTGCTCACTCCCTGCTCCCAAACATTTCCTCTGTGTGGATTTCTTGAGATAAATCCTAAAATGTCTCCTGGGAAGGGGCCCTGAGGTATCAGTGAATAACAATGAGGTTGAGAACTTGGGTTGGGACTCCTGGGTTGTTTTCCCTGCTCCCAGTTTTCTGCCTCAGGATCCACCACAGCTCTGGGTTCTGCTGCTTCCAAACATTCCCCCCTTTATTTGGATCTCTTGAGATGAACCCTAAAATGTGACCTCATAAGGGAACTCATCAGCCCCATCCCCCATATTATCAGGGAATAACAACGAGGTTGGGACTCCTGGGTTCTTTTCCCTGCTCCCAGTTTTCTCTCCCAAAGGAGAACTCTCTGCTCCCTGTCACACCTCAGGACCCTGATGTCCCCTTCCAGCTGTGCTGGAACCCCCCCTGACGTGGCTTTGCCCCAAGTGCCCTCAGATACCTCCAGGAATGTTGGGGATGGATTTGGGATGAGGCCCTGGAGGGATGGGAGGAGGGGGAACGGCTTGAAAGTGTCTGAGGGGAGACTGAGGATGGAGATGAGGGAGAAATTCTGGAATTTGAGGGAGGGGGGGGAGCCCCTGGGTGTCCCCAGAAGCTGTGGCTGCCCCATCCCTGGAGGTGCTGAAGGTTGGGATGGGGTTTGGAGACCCCTGGGATGGTGGAGAGGTCCCTGCCCATGGTTTGGGATCAGGGAATGGTTTGGAAGGAACCCCAAAGCCCATCTGAGGGGTCCAGGAGGTGATTTTTGGGGTGTTTGCCCCATCCCTGGAGGTTCTGAAGGTCAGGATGGGGTTTGGAGCCCCCTGGGATGGGGGAGAGGTCCTCATGGAATGGTTTGGGATCAGGGAATGGTTTGGAAGGAACCTTAAAGCCCATCTGAGGGGTCCAGGAGGTGATTTTTGGGGTGGGGGCCCCATTTCTGGAGATTCTGAGGTTGGGATGGAGTTTGGAGCCCCCTGGCTTGTGGGAGGGATCCCTGCCCATGCTTTGGGATCATGGAATGGTTTGGGGTTGGAAGGAACCATCTGAGTGGTCCAGGAGATGATTTTTGGGGTGGGGGCCCCATTTCTGGAGGAGCTGAGGTCAGGATGGGGTTTGAAGCCCCCTGGGGGGGTGGTTTGGGATCAGGGAATGGTTTGGGGTTGGAAGGAACCATCTGAGTGGTCCAGGAGGTGATTTTTGGGGTGGGGGCCCCATTTCTGGAGGTTGGGATGGGGTTTGGAGCAACTTGGAGTTGGGGGAGGTGGCCCCATGGGATGGTTTGGGATCAGGGAATGGTTTGGGTTGGAAGGAGCCATCTGGGAGGTCCAGGAGATGATTTTTGGGGTGTTTGCCCCACCCCTGGAGGTGCTGAAGGTCGGGATGGGGTTTGGAGCCCCCTGGGATGGGGGAGAGGTCCTCATGGAATGGTTTGGGATCATGGGATGGTTTGGAAGGAACCTTAAAGCCCATCTGAGGGGTCCAGGAGATGATTTTTGGGGTGTTTGCCCCATTTCTGGAGGAGCTGAAGGTTGGGATGGGGTTTGGGGGGAGGGGTCCCCATGGCAGGGGGGGTGGCACTGAATGATTTGGTCACCCCATGGTGGCCTCCACCCCCTCCATCATCTCCTGAGGGAATGGTTTGGGATCAGGGAATGGTTTGGGTTGGAAGGAACCCTCTGAGGGGTCCAGGAGATGATTTTTTGGGGGGGGTGGAGAGGTCCAGGAGGTGATCTTGGGGGTGTTTGCCCCATCCCTGGGGGTTCTGAAGGTTGGGATGGGGTTTGGAGCCCCCTGGGATATGGGGAGGGGTCCCCATGGAATGGTTTGGGATCAGGGAATGGTTTGGGTTGGAAGGAACCATCTGGGGGGTCCAGGAGATGATTTTTGGGGTGTTTGCCCCATTTCTGGAGGTGCTGAAGGTCGGGATGGGGTTTGGGGGGAGGGGTCCCCGTGGCAGGGGGGGGTGGCACTGAATGATTTGGTCACCCCATGGTGGCCTCCATCATCCTGAGGGAATGGTTTGGGATCAGGGAATGGTTTGGGATCATGGGATGGTTTGGAAGGAACCCCAAAGCCCATCTGAGGGGTCCAGGAGATGATTTTTGGGGTGGGGGCCCCATTTCTGGGGGTTGGGATGGGGTTTGGAGCCCCCTGGGGGGGGGAGAGGTCCCCATGGGATGGTTTGGGATCAGGGAATGGTTTGGGTTGGAAGGAACCATCTGAGTGGTCCAGGAGATGATTTTGGGGGGGGGTGGAGAGGCCCAGGAGGAGATTTTTGGGGTGTTTGCCCCATCCCTGGAGGTGCTGAAGTTTGGGATGGGGTTTGGAGCCCCCTGGGCTGAGAGGAGGGGTCCCCATGGTGGCACTGGGGGGGCTTTGAGGTCCCTCCACCCCATCCCAGGGTTCTGTGATTCCCTGAACTCCACTCTGGGATGCAGCAGGACACCCCCCAAACCAAACCAAACCCCCCGGGGGGCTGAGTGCCAGAAGTTTATTGCAGAACTGAATTCAGAAGTTTTCACACTAAAGCAGCAGCCGGGGGGGCTCCTCCTCGGCCTCCCCCTCTCAGGTCACTGTCACACACCCACACACACACACACAACCACTTTTCTCTTTCCCCAAAACCCAAAAAACCCCCAAAATCACCCCAAGGAACCTCCCTGCTTCAGGACCACCAAGGCAGTGGGTGCTGGGGGGCTTTTGGGGGTGGGGGGATGGAGGAGGAGACACCCTGAGCACCCCCCCTTTAGATGTTGGACTCCACAGTGGTCCCTTTGCGGGTGATGTGCTCCAGGTGGGCTCTCTCCGAGGTGTCCAACTCGATGCTGTACTTGGCCAGGATTTTTAGGATGGGGCGAAGCTTCAGCCACCACTGCTCCTTGGGGAGACGGTGCCTGAGGGGGGGAGAGAGGAGGAGGAGGTGTCCAGATCCTGGGGGAAAAAGTGCTCAGGGAACAGCCCAGCAGCTGGGGGGAGAGGATGGATCCATGGGATGGGGGTTTGGACCAGATGGATCCATGGGGTGAGGGATCTGGACAGGCTGGATCCATGGGATGAGGGTTTGGACAGGATGGATCCATGGGATGAAGGTCTGGATGGGTTGGATCCATGGGATGAGGGTTGGATCCATGGGATGAAGGTCTGGATGGGCTGGATCCATGGGATGAGGGTTGGATCCATGGGATGAGGGTTTGGACAGGATGGATCCATGGGATGAAGGTCTGGATGGGTTGGATCCATGGGGTGAGGGTTGGATCCATGGGGTGAGGGTCTGGACAGGTTGGATCCATGGGGTGAGGGATCTGGACAGGATGGATCCATGGGATGAGGGTCTGGATGGTTTGGATCCATGGGGTGAGGGTTGGATCCATGGGATGAGGGTTTGGACAGGATGGATCCATGGGATGAAGGTCTGGATGGGTTGGATCCATGGGATGAGGGATCTGGAAAGGTTGGATCCATGGGATGGGGGTCTGGAGAGGTTGGATCCATGGAGTGAGGGTTGGATCCATGGGATGGGGGTTTGGACAGGATGGATCCATGGGATGAAGATCTGGATGGGTTGGATCCATGGGGTGAGGGTCTGGAGAAGTTGGATCCATGGAGTGAGGGTCTGGAAAGGTTGGATCCATGCGATGAGGGATCTGTACAGGATGGATCCATGAGATGAGGGTCTGGATGGGCTGGATCCATGGGATGAAGGTTTGGATGGGTTGGATGCATGGAGTGAGGGTTTGATCCATGGGATGGGGATCTACAGAGGGATCTGGACAGGTTGGATCCATGGGGTGAGGGTCTGGATGGGCTGGATCCATGGGATCCAATAATCTGAGGTCCAAGCAGGCCAAGTGCAAGGTCCTGCTCCTGGGTGACACCAACCCCAGGCAAAGCTCCAGGACTGGGACAGAGCAGCTGGAGAGGACATGGAAGGGCTGGAGAGTGTCCAGAGATGGGGAAGGGAGATGGGGAAGGGGCTGGAGAACATGGAGAAGGGGATGGAGAAGATGGAGAAGATGGAGAGACGATGGAGAAGATGGAGAGGGGATGGAGAACATGGAGAAAGGATGGAGGACATGGAGAGGGGATGGAGAACATGGAGAGGGGATGGAGGACATGGAGAAGGGGATTGAGAACATGGAGAAGGATCTGGAGAAGTTGTGAGGAGCCCCTGAGGGCCCTGGGGGTGCTGGTCCTGGAGCAGAGGAGGCTGAGGGGAGACCTTGTGGCTCTGCCATCCCCTGAGAGGAGGTTGGAGCCAGGGGGGGTCGGGCTCTGCTCCCCAGGAACAAGGGATGGGCTAAGAGGAAGGGCCTGGAGTGGTGCCAGGGGAGGTTTAGGTTGGAGCTTGGGGACAATTCCTCCCCTTTGGGGCTGTCAGGGCCTGGGCTGGGGTCCCCATCATCCCTGGAGGGGTCTCCAAGCCCTGGGTGGGGGTGTCCTGGGCAGGGATGGGGAAGGGTTGGGACTCCAGGGCCTTCAGGGGTTTCTCCATCCAGCACCATTCCAGGAATCTGTGTTTCCCAGAGGTGGGGGCTGGGTTTGGGGGTCCCGGGGGGGGATTTGGGGTGGGGGTCACCTACGCAAAGTCCGTTTGCTCCTTGAGTTCAGCGATGGGTTGGAAGAGGAGGCTCCGTTTCCGCATGCCCAGCAGACAGGCAGAGTCGTTGGTGTTGGCAAAAATCCGACCTGGGGGGGGGGATTTGGGATTTGGGGGGGGGGGATTCAGCCTTTCAGATCTTTAGGATGGGGAGGGGAACGCCCCTCAGCACCCCCAAAACCAAGACTGGGGAGCCCTGAGCTCGGCCACGTGCGTTGGGAGGGGGAAGGGGTTGGGTTTGGGGTCCCCTTCTTCAGGGAGGGGCGTTGGGGGGTGGGACCCCAATCCTTGTGTGTGTGTCCCCCACCCCGGGGGGGTCCTCACCATGCCGGGAACACTCCTTGATCTTGGCAGTGATCCAGGCCACCGCCTTGGCACCCATTTTGGTGCCAAAATTCCGGTCGAAGGGGGTGGGGGTCCCGCCCTGCGATGGGAAGGTCGCTGGGTCAGGAAGGTGGAAGCCCCGGGTGGGGGTCTCCCCAACCCACAGACCCTTCCTAAAAGGGGGAGAGGGGGGGTGTTTAACTTCTTGGGGGGTGCTGTACCTGCTGCATGTGTCCCAGGACGTTCTTACGGCAGTCGAAGACTCCCTTCCCCTCCTCCGAGTAGAGGCTGTAGATGAAATCCATGGTGTAGTTCTCGTTGCACTTCTCGTTCCTACAAGGTGAGGGGGGGGACAAAATGAGGTTTGGGGGGGGTGACAGATCCACACCAACCCCCTCCCTAAATCCCAGCCTGGAAGAGGGGGACACACCTGAGCACCAAGCCCCTCTTCACCGTCGTCTTCATCTTCTCGGTCAGATGCTCCACGTTGACCTGCATGGGGGGGGTGGTGATGGAGAGGTTTTGGGGGGGGGAAAACTGGGAATAAACTCAACCCCCAGCCTCGGGGGGGGGTCCCAACCTGCAGGTCGTGGATGTTGAAGTGCTCCTCGTAGATGTAGGCAGCATCAGCACCGCTGGCCAGCCCGGCCATGGTGGCCAAGTAGCCACAGAAGCCGCCCATGGTCTCGATGATGAACACGCGGCGCTTGGTACCCGCTGCCGACTGCTTCAGGCGGTCACAGGTCTGGGAGGGAGGGGGGGTGGTGAGTTTTGGGGGGAAAAACGGGAATCTGGAAGGGGAGGAGTGGTTCAAGGAGGAGGGGGCTCACGGTGGTGATGGCGTTGAGGGCGGTGTCGGCTCCGATGCTGAAGTCGGAGCCGGGGACGTTGTTGGAGACGGTGGCGGGGATGACGCAGAAGGGGATGCAGAGCTCCTCGTACTTGGAGCGGCCTTCCATCAGCTCCAGGCTGCCCGTGAAGGCCTGGGGGGCACGGGGGGGTCAGCTCCGGGCACCCCGCACCCTGTACCCCACATGCACCCTGTACCCCACACCCTGCACCCCACATGCATCTTGCACCCTGCTCCCTGTATCCTGCACCCTGTACCCTGTGCCCTGCACCCCGCATGCATCCTGCACCCTGTGCCCTGCACCCCACATGTATCCTGCACCCTGTATGCACCCTGTACCCCACATGCACCCTGTACCCCACACCCTGCACTCCGCATGCATCTTGCACCCTGCTCCCTGTATCCTGCACCCTGTACCCTGTGCCCTGCACCCCGCATGTATCCTGCACCCTGTATGCACCCTGTACCCCACATGCACCCTGTACCCCACACCCTGCACCCCGCATGCATCTTGCACCCTGCTCCCTGTATCCTGCACCCTGTGCCCTGCTCCCTGCACCTTGTGCCCTGCATGCACCCTGCATCCTGTGCCCTGTACCCCACGTGCATCCTGCACCCTGTATGCACCCTGTACCCTGTGCCCTGCATGCACCCTGCACCCCACATGCACCCTGTACCCCGCATGCATCTTGCACCCTGCTCCTTGTATCCTGCACCTTGTACCCTGTGCCCTGCACCATGCCCTGCACCCCGCATGCACCCTGCACCCCACATGCATCTTGCAACCTGCTCCCTGAACCCTGCACCCTACATGCACCCTGTGCCCTACACCTTGTACCCTGTACCCTGCACCCCTCATGCACCCTGCACCCCACAACCCATGCCCTCCCTGCACCCCACATCTCTCACCCCTCACCCCACACCCCTCACCCCACACCTCTCACCCCTCACCCCACACCCCACACCCCACACCCCGTCCCCTTCCCGCTGACCTCGAAGCCCCCGATGATGACGAGTCCGTGGATCCCGAAGTTGTTGATGTTGGCGCTGATTTCCTCCAAGTATTTCTTGGGCAAAGTTCTGGGAGGGGGTTGGAAAATCCCCCGGGATGAGGGGGGGGGGGGGTTGTGTCCCCTCCATCCCAGAATTCCCACATTTCCCCCCAGGATTCCCCCTTTTTGTCCCCACAGTTTGTTCCCCCCTCATCCCCAGGTTGTTCCCAGTTTCTCCCCAGTTTGTTCCCTGTTCTTCCCCAGTTTGTTCCCAGTTTCTCCCCAGTTTGTTCCCACTTTTTTCCCCAGTTTGTTCCCCCTTGTCCCTCCAGTTTGTTCCCAGTTTGTTCCCCCTTGTCCCCCCAGTTTGTTCCCAGTTTATCCCCAGTTTGTTCCCAGTTTGTCCCCAGTTTGTTCCCTCTTTTTTCCCCAGTTTGTCCCTTTTGTCCCCTCCAGTTTGTTCCCTGTTCTTCCCCAGTTTGTTCCCTCCTTGCCCCCCCAGTTTGTTCCCTCCTCATCCCTAGTTTGTTCCCAGTTTGTTCCCTCCTTGCCCCCCCAGTTTGTTCCCTCCTCATCCCCAGTTTGTTCCCAGTTTATCCCCAGTTTGTTCCCTCCTTGCTCCCCCAGTTTGTTCCCAGTTTGTTCCCAGTTTATCCCCAGTTTGTTCCCTCCTTGCTCCCCCAGTTTGTTCCCAGTTTGTCCCCAGTTTGTTCCCTGTTCTTCCCCAGTTTGTTCCCAGTTTCTCCCCAGTTTGTTCCCACTTTTTTCCCCAGTTTGTCCCTTTTGTCCCTTCCAGTTTGTTCCCAGTTTGTCCCCCCAGTTTGTTCCCAGTTTGTTCCCCGTTTATCCCCAGTTTGTTCCCCCTTGTCCCTCCAGTTTGTTCCCAGTTTGTCCCCCCTTGTCCCTCCAGTTTGTTCCCAGTTTGTCCCCAGTTTCTTTCCTCTTTTTTCCCCAGTTTGTCCCTTTTGCTCCCTCCAGTTTGTTCCCTGTTCTTCCCCAGTTTGTTCCCAGTTTCTCCCCAGTTTGTTCCCACTTTTTTCCCCAGTTTGTCCCTTTTGTCCCTTCCAGTTTGTTCCCAGTTTGTCCCCCCAGTTTGTTCCCAGTTTGTTCCCCGTTTATCCCCAGTTTGTTCCCCCTTGTCCCTCCAGTTTGTTCCCAGTTTGTCCCCCCTTGTCCCTCCAGTTTGTTCCCAGTTTGTCCCCAGTTTCTTTCCTCTTTTTTCCCCAGTTTGTCCCTTTTGCTCCCTCCAGTTTGTTCCCTGTTCTTCCCTAGTTTGTTCCCAGTTTGTCCCCAGTTTCTTCCCTCCTTGCCCCCCCAGTTTGTTCCCAGTTTATCCCCAGTTTGTTCCCTCCTTGCCCCCCCAGTTTGTTCCCAGTTTGTCCCCAGTTTGTTCCCTCTTTGCCCCCTGTTTGTTCCCAGTTTGTCCCCAGTTTCTTCCCTCCTTGCCCCCCTAGTTTGTTCCCAGTTTATCCCCAGTTTGTTCCCTCCTTGCCCCCCCAGTTTGTTCCCAGTTTGTCCCCAGTTTGTTCCCTCTTTGCCCCCTGTTTGTTCCCAGTTTATCCCCAGTTTGTTCCCTCTTCTTCCTCCAGTTTGTCCCTTTTGTCCCCCCCAGTTTGTTCCCTCTTCTTCCCCAGTTTGTTCCCAATTTATCCCCAGTTTGTTCCCCCTTGTCCCCCCAGTTTGTTCCCAGTTTATCCCGTTTGTTCCCTCCTTGTCCCCCCAAGTTTGTTCCCAGTTTGTTCCCAGTTTATCCCCAGTTTGTTCCCTCCTTGTCCCCCCAGTTTGTTCCCAGTTTATCCCCAGTTTGTCCCCAGTTTGTTCCCCCTTGTCCCCCCAGTTTGTTCCCAGTTTATCCCCAGTTTGTTCCCAGTTTGTCCCCAATTTGTTCCCCCTTGTCCCCCCAGTTTATCCCCAGTTTGTTCCCAGTTTATCCCCAGTTTGTTCCCTCCTTGTCCCCCCAGTTTGTTTCCAGTTTGTCCCCAGTTTGTCCCCAGTTTCTTCCCTCCTTGTCCCCCCAGTTCCCAGTTTATCCCCACTTTGTTCTTTCCTTTCCCCCCCAGTTTGTTCCCCCAATTTTTCCCAGTTTGTTCCCTCTTCTTCCCCCAGTTTGTTCCCAGTTTGTCCCCAGTTTATCCCCAGTTTGTTCCCTCCTTGTCCCCCCAGTTTGTTCCCAGTTTATCCCCAGTTTGTTCCCTCTTCTTCCCCCAGTTTGTCCCCTTTTTCCCCTCCAGTTTGTTCCCAGTTTATCCCCAGTTTGTTCCCTCTTCTTCCCCCAGTTTGTCCCCTTTTTCCCCTCCAGTTTGTCCCCAGTTTATCCCCAGTTTGTTCCCTCCTTGTCCCCCCAGTTTGTTCCCAGTTTATCCCCAGTTTGTTCCCTCTTCTTCCCCCAGTTTGTCCCCTTTTTCCCCTCCAGTTTGTTCCCAGTTTATCCCCAGTTTGTCCCCTTTTTCCCCTCCAGTTTGTTCCCAGTTTATCCCCAGTTTGTCCCCTCTTTTTCCCCCAGTTTGTCCCTTTTGTCCCCTCCAGTTTGTTCCCAGTTTATCCCCAGTTTGTTCCCTCCTTGCCCCCCCCAGTTTGTTCCCACTTTTCCTCCCAGTTTATCCCCTTTTCCCCCCAGTTCCTTCCCAGTTTACCTCTTTGTCCCCAGTTTGGATCCTCCCAGCCCGGTCCAGCCTCCGACCCGCTCCCAGCTGATCTCTTCCACCTTTGTTTTTGGGGGGGGGGACAAAAACAAATTCAGGAGGGGGGGAAATCACCCGAGAAGGAAAAAGATTTGAGGGGGGGGGGACACAGGAAAATGGCTTTGGGATTTGGGGGGGGGGGGAATCACCCAAGCAAGGAGGACATAGGAAAAGATTTGGGGGGGGGGACGACTCAGAAGAAAGATTTGGGGGGGGGGGAAGGAGGACACAGGAAAAATATTTTGGGGGGGGGAATCAGCTGAGAAGGAAAAAGATTTTGGGGGGGGGAACACAGAAAAACGATTTTTGGGGGGGGGGACACAGGGAAAAGATTTTGGGCTCCCCCCAGAGGGCTCTGAGCCACAGGACGCCCCCGGCTGGGGCTGGGATGCCAAAGGGGGGGGGATGTTCCTTTTTTTCCCTTTTTTTCCTTTTTTTCCCTTTTTTTTTTAGTCCGGGGGGGGTCAGGGGGGGTCTCACGTTGCCGTGGGCGAGTCCCTCGAAGCCGTCGTGCACCGCCAGCATCCGGTGGCCGTGGATGAGCCCGATCCTGACGGTGGCTCTGACCGCAGCGTTCATCCCGGCTGCCGGGGCTCCCACGTTGAGCACGGCCAAGGTGTAACCGCTCTGAGGGGGGGAAAGGATCCAGGTTTTCCAGGTTTTCCAGGTTTTCCCGGATTCGTCCTCGCCGAGTTTGGCTTCTTAAAACGCTTTGGGAAGGGCCCCGGGAGCGGTGCAGGGCGGGGAGAACCGGGATGCTCCAAAGGAACCTCCGCTTCCACGCGGGGTTTTTTTCCCTCTTTCCGTGGGAAGTCATCGCCCCCCCAGTCCCATTCCCAACTTTTCCAGGGAAAAGCCCCATCCCAGCCCTCCTGGAGCCCCATCTCGGATCCCCATCCCAATCTTCCTGGATCCCCATCTCAATCTTCTCTTCCTGGATCCTCATCCCAATTTCCCGGATCCCCATCCCAATTTTCCCAGATCCCCATCCCAGTTTCCTGGATCCCAATCCCAGTCTTCCTGGATTCCCATCCCAACCTTCCAGGATCCTCATCCCTATTTTCCTGGACCCTCATCCCAATCTTCCTGGTGCCCCATCCCAGATCCCCATCCCATCCTTCCTGGATCTCCATCCCAATCTTCCCGGATCCCCATCCCAATTTCCTGGATCCCAATTCCAATCTTCTCTTCCTGGACCCTCATCCCAACCTTCCTGGATCCCCATCCCATTCTTTCTGGATCCCCATCCCAGTTTCCTGGATCCCCATCCCGATCTTCCTGGACCCCCATCTTGGATCCCCATCCCAACCTTCCTGGATCCCCATCCCAATTTTCCTGGATTCCCATCCCTATTTTCCTGGATCCCAATCTCAGCCTTCCCGGATCCCCATCCCAACCTTCCAGAATCCCCATCCCAATCTTCCAGGATCCTCATCCCAACATTCCTGGACCCTCATCCCAACATTCCTGGACCCTCATCCCAATCTTCCTGGATCCCCATCTTGGATCCCCATCCCAGCCTTTCCAAATCCCCATCCCAATCTTCCTGGATTCCCATCCCAGTCTTCCTGGACCCTCATCCCAATTTCCTGGACCCCCATCCCTATTTTCCCGGATCCCCATCCCAATCTTCCAGGATCCTCATCCCGATCTTCCTGGATCCCCATCCTGGATCCCCATCCCAATCTTCCTGGATCCCAATCCCAGCCTTCCTGGACCCCCATCCCAATTTCCTGGACCCCCATCCCAATCTCCTCTTCCTGGATGCCCATCTTGGATCCCCATCCCAATCTTCCTGGATCCCCATCCTGGATCCCCATCCCATCCTTCCAGGATCCTCATCCCGATCTTCCTGGATCCCCATCCCGGATCCCCATCCCATCCTTCCAGGATCCTCATCCCAACCTTCCTGGACCCTCATCCCAATCTTCCTGGATCCCCATCCTGGATCCCCATCCCAATCTTCCTGGATCCCCATCCCATCCTTCCTGGACCCTCATCCCAATCTTCCTGGATCCCCATCCTGGATCCCCATCCCATCCTTCCAGGATCCCCATCCCAACCTTCCCGGATCCCATCCCATGGCCAGGGAGCTTCCCCAAGGAATCCCTGGGAGCCTCTTCCAGCCTTGACCAATCCCAACTTCCAGTCTGGATCCGGCTCCTCCAGATCCCTTGGGATGTTCCCCCCCCCCCCACTTTGGGATTAGCAGGGAATCTCCTGAGGTTCCGATCCATTCCATCCCCTCAGAACCTCCAGGACCTTCCCCAACAGGTCTGGAGTTTTCCTGTGCTGGGGGATCCAGAACTGGACCCAGAACTCGGGAACTGGACCCAGGGACTGGACTCAGGACTCCAGAACTGGACCCAGAACTTGGGAACTGGTCCCAGGACTCCAGAACTGAACCCAGGAATCCAGAACTGGACCCAGGACTCCAGATTTGGACCCAGAACTCTAGAACTGGACCCAGAACTCCAGAACTGGACCCAGAACTCCGGAACTGGACCCAGGACTCTGAATTTGGACCCAGAACTCCAGAATTGAACCAAAAACTCTGGAACTGAACCCAGAACAATGGAACTGGACCAAGGACTCCAGATTTGGACCCAGAACTCTGGAACTGGACCCAGGAACTGGACCCAGGACTCCAGAACTGAATCCAGAACTCCAGAACTGGACCCAAAGGGATCACCCCCCCAGGACCACCCCCCCCCAAAGGTCCCTTGGAGCTTCCTGACCCAGACCCAGGTCCGGGGGTCCCCACGGGGTCTTTGTCACCCAAGTGACACCTCCAGGTGCCACCCCCCTCCCCAGCACCCCCCCAGTTTGGGGTCCTCTGCACATTTCCTGTGCCCCCCCCCTGCCCCCCCCCAAATCTGTGCCCGGGGTCCCGGCGCCCCCAGGATTATTTTGTCCCCAGTGTCCCCTCCCTGTCCCCTCCCTGTCCCCTCCCTGTCCCCACCTTGGTGGCGGGGGGCCGGATGTGTGCCAGCATCTTGTAGACATTCCAATTGTTCTGGAAACTCCTGGAAAAGGGGAGGAGGGGGATGCGGGGGGGGTCCTGGGGACAGGGGGGGACAGGGAGGGGGTCTTGGGGACAGGGGGTTCTGGGGACAGTGGGGGACAGAGGGGGGTCCTGGGAATGGGGGGAGAAGGGCTCTAGGGGGGAGGGAGAGGGTCCTGGGGACAGGGTGGGGAGGGGGTGTTGGGGACAAGGGGCAGGAGGGGGTCTTGGAGACAGGGGGGGGACAGGGAGGGGATGAGAGGGGGTTCGGGGGGGAGGGAAGGGGGTTCTGGGGACAGGAGGGGACGGGGAGGGGGTCCTGGGGACAGGGGGGGTCCTGGGAATGGGGGGAGAGGGGCTCTGGGGGGGGAGGGAGAGGGGTCCTGGGGACAAGGGGCGGGAGGGGGTCTTGGGGACAGGGGGGGGACAGGGAGGGGATGAGAGGGGGTTCGGGGGGGAGGGAAGGGGGTTCTGGGGACAGGAGGGGACAGGGGGGGTCCTGGGAATGGGGGGAGAGGGGCTCTGAGGGGGAGGGAGAGGGTCCTGGGGACAGGGTGGGGAGGGGTCCTGGGGGGGGAAAGGGTTCTGGGGACAGGAGGGACGAGGGGGTCCTGGGGATGGGGGAGGAAAAGGGGTCTTGGGGACAGGGGGTTCTGGGGACAGTGGGGGACAGGGGGGTCCTGGGAATGGGGAGAGGGGCTCTGGGGAGGGAGAGGGTCCTGGGGAGAGGTGGGGAGGTGTTGGGGACAAGGGAGGGTCTTGGGGACAGGGGGGGGACAGGGAGGGGATGAGAGGGGGTTTGGGGGGGAGGGAAGGGTGTTCTGGGGACAGGAGGGGACAGGGGGGGTCCTGGAAATGGGGGGAGAGGGGCTCTAGGGGGGAGGGAGAGGGGTCCTGGGGACAGGGTGGGGAGGGGTCCTGGGGGGGAGGGGGAAAGGGGGTTCTGGGGACAGGATGGGACGGGGAGGGGGTCCTGGGGATGGGGGGGGAGGGAAGGGGGTCTTGGGGACAGGGGCTTCTGGGGACAGTGGGGGACAGGGGGGGGTCCTGGGAATGGGGGGAGAGGGGCTCTGAGGGGGAGGGAGAGGGTCCTGGGGACAGGGGGAGAGGGGATGGGGGGGGAGGTTCTGGGGACAGGGGGGGTCTTGGGGACAGGAGGGGATGGGGAGGGGGTCCTGGGGGGGGAGGGGGACAGGGAGGGAGGGGGCCTGGGAACAGTGGGGGACAGGGGGGGGTCCTGGGAATGGGGGGGGGAGTGGTTCTGAGGGGAAAGGAGAGGGGTCTTGGGGACAGGGGGGGTCCTGGGGACAGGAGGGGAGGGGGTCCTGGGGATGGAGGGGTTCTGAGGGGGAGGAAAGGGTCCTGGGGACAGGGGAGGGGTCCTGGGGACAAGGGGGGGCAGGGCGGGGGTCCTGGGGGGGGGAGTGGGGAAGGGGGTTCTGGGGACAGGGTGGGGACAGGGAGGGGATGGGAGGGGGTCCTGGGTGGGGGGGGGAGGGGGTCTTGGGGACAGGAGTGGGGGGATTCTGGGGGGGGAAGGGGGTTCTGGGGCAGGGGGGAGGGGGTCTTGGGGACAAGGGGATGAGGGGGGGTCCTGGGGACATGGGGGGGACCCTCACCGGCCCCGCAGCTTCAGGGCGTCCTCGAAGCGTCCCTCGTTCATGGCTGTGGTGACATCTTTGGTCTGAGGGGACAGAAAGGGGGGGGGGACACACACAAAAAGGGGGGGGACACACAAAAAGGGGGGGGGACACACAAAAAGGGGGGGGGGACACACAAAAAGGGGGGGGGGTTTGCTCTGCACCCTTTGCTTTCTCACCCCCTCCCCATCTTTTTTTTTCCTGTGCCCCCTCCCCCTTTCCCTCTGCCCCATCAGGGCTGGGGGGGCCCTGGGGGCTCCCTGGGGGTGTCCCCCCCACCCCCGAGGACACAAAAAGGAGGGGGGGGGGCCCAAAAGGAGGTGGGGGGGGGTTTGCTCTGTACCCTTTGTTTTCTCTCCTATTTTTTCCCTGTTCCCCCCCCTTCCCCCTTTCCCTCTGCCCCATCCCGGGTTGGGGGGGACCAGGGGGGGCCCTGGGGGTGTCCCCCCCACCCCCGGGGACACAAAAAAGAGGGGGGGGGAACACAAAAAGAGTGGGGGGACACAAAAAGGGGGGGGGCTTGCACTGCACCCTTTGCTTTCTCGCCCCCTCCCCATCTTCTTTTTCCCTGTTCCTCCCCCTTCTCCCTTTCCCTCTGCCCCATCCCGGGTTGGGGGTCCCCGGGGGGGGTCCCTGGGTGTGTCCCCCCCCCCAAATACTCACCACCTGCACACACTCCATCAGGGGCAGCCTCACAGCTTGGTTCCCCGAGAGGCTGATCACACAGGCGGGGGTCTCGGGGGTCCCCTCCAGCAGGGCCATGACGGCTTCTACACCCATACGGCTGCCCTGGGGGGGGGGGACACAGCGAGGGGGATGTCACCCCCCCCCCAAAAGAAAAAACAACCCCTCATCCCCCCCCCCCCATCCCCTGAAACCCTTCCCATCCCCAGGACCCATCCCCAGGACACATCCCCAGGACCCCCTCCCCCTCTGTCCGCCTTCCCCCCCCCCCCCCAGGATCCTTCCCCCCCCCCCCACGACCCCCCCGTTTTTCCCCAGGGCCCCCCCCCCACTCACCAGGATGCGGTCGAAGGCTGAGGGGGTCCCCCCCCTCTGGACATGACCCAGGACGGTGACCCGGGTGTCATATCCCAAACGTTTCACCACCAGCTGGAAGAGAGAAGAAGGATTTGGGATCGTTCCTGGGGGGGGGGGCTTGGGGGGGGTAAAAAAAAATTAAGGGGTTCACCCCCCCACCCCAAAGCCCTTCCCAATCCTGGGGGCATCAGGAAGAACCCCAAAGGCTCAGGAAAACCCTTGGGGGGGTCAGGAATGGGCCTGGGGGGGGCACCAGGAAGACCCCAACCCCCAGGAAGGGTTCCATGGGAATCAGATCCATGGGAAATCCCTTGGGGGGGGGTCAGGGAATTCCTGGGGGGGGCAATGGGATCTGGGGGGGCACCGGGAGGAGCCCCAAAGGCCCAGGAAGGGTTCAGGGAGAGCCCTGTTGGGAATCAGATCCATGGAAAAATCATTTGGGGGGGGTCAGGGAATTCCTGGGGGGGGGCAATGGGATCCTGGGGGGCATCAGGAGGAACCCCAAACCCCAGGAAGGGTTCTGTGGGAAGCAGATCCATGGGAAATCCCTTGGGGGGGGGGTCAGAGAAGTCCCTGTGGGAATCAGATCCATGGGAAAAGCTCTTGGGGGGGGTCAGGGAATTTTCCTGGGGTCAGGAATGGGTCTGGGGGGGGCAATGGGATCCTGGGGGGCACCAGGAGGAACCCCAAACCCCAGGAAGGGTTCAGGGAGGGCCCTGCTGGGAATCAAATCCATGGGAAAATCATTTGGGGGGGGGTCAGGGAATTCCCCAGGGGTCAGGAATGGGTCTGGGGGGGGCAATGGGATCTGGGGGGGGGCATCAGGAAGAACCCCAAACCCCCAGGAATCCCCCAATCCCTTGGGGGGGGGTCAGGGAATTTTCCAGAGGTCAGGAATGGGTCTGGGGGGGGCACCAGGAAGACCCCAACCCCCAGGAATGGTTCCATGGGAATCAGATCCATGGGAAATCCCTTGGGGGGGTCAGGGAATTCCTGGGGGGGGCAATGGGATCTGGGGGGGGGATCAAGAAGGGTTCAGGGAGGGCCCTGTGGGAATCAGATCCATGGAAAAAGCTCCTGGGGGGGGTCAGGGAATTTTCCAGGGGTCAGGAATGGGTCTGGGGGGGGCACCAGGAAGACCCCAACCCCCAGAAAGGGTTCCATGGGAATCAGATCCATGGAAAATCCCTTGGGGGGGGGGGGTCAGGGAAGTCCCTGTTGGGAATCAAATCCATGGAAAAATCATTTGGGGGGGGTCAGGGAATTTTCCAGAGGTCAGGAATGGGTCTGGGGGGGGCAATGGGATCTGGGGGGGGGTTCAGGAAGAACCCCAACCCGAGGAAGGGTTCCATGGGAATCAGATCCATGGAAAATCCCTTGGGGGGGGGTCAGGGAATTCCTGGGGGGGGCAATGGGATCTGGGGGGGCACCAGGAAGGGTTCAGGGAGGGCCCTGTTGGGAATCAGATCCATGGAAAAATCCCCTGGGGGGGTCAGGGAATTTTCCAGGGGTCAGGAATGGGTCTGGGGGGGCAATGGGATCTGGGGGGGGGATCAGGAAGAACCCCAACCCCCAGGAATCCCCCAATCCCTTGGGGGGGGTCAGGGAATATTCCAGAGGTCAGGAATGGGTCTGGGGGGGGCAATGGGATCTGGGGGGGGCACCAGGAAGAACCCCAAACCCCAGGAAGGGTTCCATGGGAAGCAGATCCATGGGAAAAGCTCTTGGGGGGGGGTCAGGGAATTCCTGGGGGGGGCAATGGGATCTGGGGGGGCACCAGGAAGGGTTCAGGAAGGGTTCCATGGGAATCAGATCCATGGGAAAAGCTCTTGGGGGGGGGTCAGGGAATTCCCCAGAGGTCAGGAATGGGTCGGGGGGGGGCAATGGGATCTGGGGGGGGGATCAGGAAGAGCCCCAACCCCCAGGAAGGGTTCCATGGGAATCAGATCCATGGAAAATCCCTTGGGGGGGGGGTCAGGGAGGGCCCTGTTGGGAATCAGATCCATGGGAAAAGCTCTTGGGGGGGTCAGGGAATTCCTGGGGGGGGCAATGGGATCTGGGGAGGGGATCAAGAAGGCTTCAGGGAGGGCCCTGTTGGGAATCAGATCCATGGGAAAAACCCTTGGGGGGGGTCAGGGAATTCCTGGGGGGGGCAATGGGATCTGGGGGGCATCAGGAGGAACCCCAAACCCCAGGAAGGGTTCAGGGAGGGCCCTGTGGGAATCAGATCCATGGGAAATCATTTGGGGGGGGTCAGGGAATATTCCAGGGATCAGGAATGGGTCTGGGGGGGGCAATGGGATCTGGGGGGGCACCAGGAAGAACCCCAACCCCCAGGAAGGGTTCTGTGGGAAGCAGCTCCATGGGAAATCCCTTGGGGGGGGGGGGGTCAGGGAAGTCCCTGTGGGAATCAGATCCATGGGAAAAGCTCTTGGGGGGGTCAGGGAATTCCTGGGGGGGGGCAATGGGATCTGGGGGGCACCAGGAAGGGTTCAGGAAGGGTTCCATGGGAATCAGATCCATGGGAAAATCATTTGGGGGGGGTCAAGGAATTCCCCAGGGGTCAGGAATGGGTCTGGGGGGGGCAATGGGATCCTGGGGGGCACCAGGTAGAACCCCAACACCCGGGAAGGGTTCAGGGAAGTCCCTGTTGGGAATCAGATCCATGGGAAATCATTTGGGGGGGGTCAGGGAATTTTCCCAGGATCAGGAATGGGTCTGGGGGGGGCACCAGGAAGACCCCAAACCCCAGGAATGGTTCCATGGGAATCAGATCCATGGGAAAAGCTCTTGGGGGGGGGTCAGGGAATTCCCCAGGGGTCAGGAATGGGTCTGGGGGGGGCAATGGGATCTGGGGGGGGATCAGGAGGAACCCCAAACCCCAGGAATCCCCCAATCCCTTGGGGGGGGGGGTCAGGGAATTTTCCAGAGGTCAGGAATGGGTCTGGGGGGGGCAATGGGATCTGGGGGGCACCAGGAGGAACCCCAAACCCCAGGAAGGGTTCTGTGGGAATCAGATCCATGGAAAATCCCTTGGGGGGGGTCAGGGAATTCCTGGGGGGGGCAATGGGATCTGGGGGGGCACCGGGAGGAGCCCCAAACCCCAGGAAGGGTTCAGGGAGAGCCCTGTGGGAATCAGATCCATGGGAAAATCATTTGGGGGGGGGGGTCAGGGAATTTTCCATGGATCAGGAATGGGTCTGGGGGGGCAATGGGATCCTGGGGGGGGGATCAAGAAGGGTTCAGGGAGGGCCCTGTGGGAAGCAGATCCATGGGAAATCCCTTGGGGGGGTCAGGGAATTCCTGGGGGGGGGCAATGGGATCTGGGGGGGCACCAGGAAGGGTTCAGGAAGGGTTCCATGGGAATCAGATCCATGGAAAAATCATTTGGGGGGGGTCAGGGAATTCCCCAGAGGTCAAGAATGGGACTGGGGGGGGCAACGGGATCTGGGGGGGGCACCAGGAAGAGCCCCAACCCGAGGAAGGGTTCCATGGGAATCAGATCCATGGGAAATCCCTTGGGGGGGGGGTCAGGGAATTCCCTGTTGGAAGCAGATCCATGGGAAAAGCTCTTGGGGGGGTCAGGGAATTCCTAGGGGGGGGCAATGGGATCTGGGGGGGGGATCAAGAAGGGTTCAGGAAGGGTTCCATGGGAATCAGATCCATGGGAAAAGCTCTTGGGGGGGTCAGGGAATTCCTGGGGGGGGCAATGGGATCTGGGGGGGCATCAGGAGGAACCCCAAACCCCAGGAAGGGTTCTGTGGGAATCAGATCCGTGGGAAATCATTTGGGGGGGGTCAGGGAATTTTCCCGGGATCAGGAATGGGTCTGGGGGGGGCAATGGGATCCTGGGGGGCACCAGGAAGAACCCCAACCCCCAGGAAGGGTTCCATGGGAAGCAGCTCCATGGAAAATCCCTTGGGGGGGTCAGGGAATTCCTGGGGGGGGGGCAATGGGATCTGGGGGGCACCAGGAAGGGTTCAGGGAGGGCCCTGTTGGGAATCAGATCCATGGGAAAAGCTCTTGGGGGGGTCAGGGAATTCCTGGGGGGGGGGGCAATGGGATCTGGGGGGCACCAGGAGGAACCCCAACCCCCAGGAATGGTTCCATGGGAAGCAGATCCATGGGAAATCCCTTGGGGGGGGGGGGTCAGGGAATTCCCCAGGGATCAGGAATGGGTCTGGGGGGGGCAATGGGATCCTGGGGGGGCACCAGGAAAACTCCAGCAGATCCAGGGGGGTTCCCTCCCCCCCCCCCAGCTCTGGAATTCTGGGTCCAGTTTGGGGCTCCCCAAATGCAGAGGGAGAGGAAAGGGGGGGTTGGAGATGGATCCAAGGGGGGGGGAGCACAAGAGGGATTTGGGGGATTTTGGGGGTTTTGGGGGATTTTTTGGGGGATTTTTGGGGGGTTTTGGGGTGGGTTGGGGGGGATTTTTTTGGGATTTTTGGGGATTCTGGGGGGATTTTTGGGGTTTTTTTTGGGATTTTTGGGGGAATTTTTTTTTATTTTTGGGGGGATTTGGGGGATTTTTGGGAGGATTTTTGGATTTTTGGGGGGATTTTTTGGGGGATTTTTTGGGAATTTTGGGGGGGGATTTTTGGGGGATTTTTTTTTATTTTGGGGGGGATTTTTGGGTGTTTTTTGGGGGGATTTTTGAGGGGTTTTTGAGGAATTTTTTGGGGGATTTTTTGGGGGATTTTTTTTGATTTTTTGGGGGGATTTTGGAGGGATTTTGGGGGGATTTTTTTGGGGATTTTTGGGGGGATTTTGGGGGGATTTTTGGGGTTTTTGGGGTGTTTTTTGGGGGGGATTTTTGGGGTTTTTTGGGGGGATTTTTTTTTATTTTTGGGGGGATTTTTTTGGATTTTTGGGGGATTTTTTTTGGGATTTTTTATTTTGGGGGTTTGGGGGATTTTGGGATCTTGGGGGATTTTTGGGTTTGGGGGATTTTGGAGGATTTTTGGGATTTTGGGGGGATTTTTTGGGATTTTTTTTTATTTTTGGGGGGTTTGGGAGTTTTGGTTTGGGGATTTTGGGATTTTGGGAATTTTTTTTATTTTTGGGATTTTGGGATTTTGGGGGATTTTTTTGGGGGGATTTTGGGGAGATTTTGGGTTTTTGGGGGATTTTTGGGGATTTTTGGGGATTTTGGGGATTTTGGGGGATTTTTGGGGAGATTTTGGGGATTTTAGGGGTTTTGGGGGATTTTTGATTTTGGGATTTTTGGAGATTTTGGGGATTTTGGATTTAGGAGGATTTGGGATTTTGGGGGCATTTTTTGATTTTGGATTTTTTTGGATTTTGGGGATTTTGGGGGATTTTGGGGATTTTGGGGATTTTGGGGGATTTTTTGGGATTTTTAGAGATCTTTTGGGGAATTTTGGGGATTTTTTTGGATTTTTGAGGGATTTTTGGGGACTTTTAGAGATCTTTGGGGGATTTTGAGGATTTTTGGGGATTTTGGGGATTTTTTGGGATTTTTGGGATTTTTTGGCTTTTTTGGGGGATTTTTGGTTTTTTTGGGGATTTTTGGGATTTTTTGGGATTTTGAGATTTTTGGGATTTTGGGGGGATTTTTTTTGTTTTTTTGGGGATTTTGGGGGATTTTTAGGGATTTTTTATTTTGGGGATTTTGGGGGATTTTGGGGATTTTTTTATTTTGGGGATTTTGGGGATTTTGGGGGATTTTTGGGGATTTTTTGGGGGATTTTGGGATTTTTTGGGGGATTTTGGGGGGATTTTTTTTTATTTTTGGGGGGATTTTGGGGGGATTTTTTGGGGATTTTGGGGGGATTTTGGGGATTTTTTTTTATTTTGGGGGGATTTTGGGGGATTTTTTGGGGGATTTTTGGGATTTTTGGGGTTTTGAGATTTTGGGGATTTTGGGGGGTTTTTTGGGGGATTTTTGGGGGTTTTTGGGTGTTTTTGGGGGGAATTTTTGGGGGATTTTTTGGGGGATTTTTGGATTTTTTGGGGGGGATTTTGGGGGGATTTTTTTTTATTTTTGGGGGGATTTTGGGGGGATTTTTTGGGGATTATTGGGGGGATTTTGGGGATTTTGGGGATTTTGCAGGATTTGGGGGATTTGGGGGGATTTTGGGAATTTGGGGATTTTTTAGGGGGATTTTTGGGGGATTTTGGGATTATTGGGATTTTGGCAGTTTTGGGGATTTGGAATTGGGGATTTTGATTTTTTGTGGGATTTTGGGGATTTTTTGATTTTTTGGGGGATTTTGGGGATTTTGGTTTTTTTGGGATTTTTGGGTTTTTTGGGTGTTTTTGGGGGGGGATTTTTGGGGGGATTTTTGGGGTTTTTGGGGTGGTTTTTTGGGGGTTTTTTTGGGGATTTTGGGGGGTTTTTGGGGGGATTTTTGGGGGACTTTCCCCCCCTCCTCACAGTTTTGATGTCATCCGAGGTGATGGCTTTGCCGTGTTTGTCCACGGCCCCTTCGGCCACGATGATGATGTTGAGTCTGGAGCCGCCCAGGCGGGTCTGGGGGGGGGGGAGAGGTGACAATGGGGACAAAGATGGGGACAGGGAGCAGGGGGGGGGCTTTGGGGTCAGGGGGTTGGGTACCTCCCATCAGTCGGAGGTGACAATGGGGACAAAGATGGGGACGAGCAGGGGAAGGGTTTTTGGGGGCTTGGGAAAGTTTGGGGTTCTTGGGGGTTTGGGGGTTGGGGTTGAGGGGGTCAGGGGGGGTCAGGTACCTCTGTCAGGTGACAATGGGGACAAAGATGGGGACAGGGAGGAGGGGGAAGGTTTTTTTTGGGGGGGGGTTTGGGAGAGAGTTTGGGGGGGTTGGGGGGGAGGTCAGGGGGGTTTGGGGGGTTTCTGGGTGTTGGGGGGGTCAGGGGGGGTCAGGTACCTCCCCATCAGCCAGAGGGGACAATGGGGACAAAGATGGGGACAGGGAGGGGGGGCAGGGTTTTTTTTTTTGGGGGGGGGTTTGGGAGAGAGTTTTGGGGGGCACGGGGGGGTTTGGGGGGGTTGGGGGGTGAGGTCAGGGGTCAGGTACCTCTGTCAGGTGACAATGGGGACAAAGATGGGGACACAGAGGAGGAGGTTTTTGGGGGGTTGGGAGAGAGTTTTGGGGGGTCACGGGGGGTTGGGGGTTTGGGGGGGTTGGGGGGGTCAGGGGGTCAGGTACCTCTGTTAGCTGGAAGTGACAATGGGGACAAAGATGGGGACAGGAGGGGGAGAGGGGGGGTTTTGGGGGGGGGGGGTTGGGAGAGAGTTTGGGGGGGTTTGGGCGGGTTTGGGGGGGCTTGGGGGGGCTTGGGGGGGTTGGGGAGAGAGTTTGGGGGGGTTGGGGGGGTCAGGGGGGGGTCAGGTACCTCCCCATCAGTCGGAGGTGACAATGGGGACAAAGATGGGGACAGGGAGGAGGGGGAGGGGGTTTTGGGGGATTTGGGAGAGAGTTTGGGGGTACGGGGTTTGGGGGGTTGGGATGTTGGGGGTGTCAGGTACCTCCCCATCAGTCGGAGGTGACAATGGGGACAAAGATGGGGACAGGGAGGGGGCAGGGGTTTTTTTTTGGGGGTTTGGGAGAGAGTTTGGGGGCTTGGGGGGTTTGGGGGTGTTGGGGGGTCAGGTACCTCAGCAGGTGACAATGGGGACAAAGATGGGGACACAGGGGAGGGGGAGGTTTTTTTGGGGGATTGGGAGAGAGTTTGGGGGTACGGGGGTTTGGGGGTTGTGGATGTTAGGGGGTCAGGTAACTCCCCATCAGTCGGAGGTGACAATGAGGACAAAGATGGGGACAGGGAGGGGAGGTTTTTTTTGGGGGTTGGGGAGAGAGTTTGGGGGTTTGGGGGTTTGGGGGTTGGGGGGTTGGGGGTCAGGGGGTCAGGTACCTCTGTTAGCTGGAAGTGACAATGGGGACAAAACTGGGGACAGGGAGGGGGGGCAGGGTTTTTTTTTTGGGGGGGGGGTTTGGGAGAGAGTTTTGGGGGGGTTTGGGGGGGCTTGGGGGGGCTTGGGGGGGTTTGGGGGATTTGGGGGTGTTGGGGGGGTCAGGGGGGGGTCAGGTACCTCCCCATCAGTCAGAGGTGACAATGGGGACAAAACTGGGGACACAGAGTTGGGGGAGGGTTTGTTTTTTTTTGGGGGGGGGGTCAGGAACCTCGGTCAGCCTCCGGCAGAGGTGATCTTCCCAATCATCCTCGGGGGGGGACTCCGGGATGAAAACCCAATCGGCCCCACAGGCCAGGGCAGTGATGAGCGCCAGGTAGCTGGGAGTTTTGGGGGAAAAAAAGGGGGTTTTGGGGTTTTTGGGGTGAATCTCTGAATTTGGGAAGGGGGGGGGGGGATGGACAAGGGGAGGGGGGGACACACACACTCACCCACAGTGACGCCCCATGACCTCCAGCACGAAAGTTCTCTGGTGGCTGCAGGGGGGGGACACAGGGGGTGAACCCCAAAACTCAACCCAAAGGATGAAACCCCCCCAGAGGGGTGGGAATGGGGGGGGGGTGGTGTAGGGGGGGTGTTTGGGGGGATTGGGGGGGGTTGGGGGTGTGGGGGTGTCAGGAGATTTGGGGGTTGGGGGTGTCAGGGGGTGCTGCGGGGAGCTGGGGGTTTGGGGGTGTCAGGAGGGATTGGGGGTTTGGGGGTTTGGGGCCAGGGGTGCTGGGGGTGGGCTGGGGGTTTTGGGGGTGTCAGGAGGGATTGGGGGTTTGGGGGTTTGGGGTGTCAGGAGGGATTGGGGGTTTGGGGTGCTGGGGTGTTTGGGGGTTTGGGGTGTCAGGGGGTGATGGGGCTTGGGGGTTTGGGGGTTGGGGGGTTTGTGGGTGCGGGGGTGTCAGGGGGATTTAGGGGGTTGGGGGTGTCAGGGGTGCCGGGGGCTGGGGGGGTTTGGGGGGTGTCAGGGGGGGTTGGGGGTGTCAGGGGGTGCCGGGGGGGGGCTGGGGGGGGTTTGGGGGGTGTCAGGGGTGGCTGGGGGGTTTGGGGGTGTCAGGGGGTGCTGGGGGGGGCTGGGGGGTTTCGGGGGTGTCAGGAGGGATTGGGTGGGGGTTTGGGGGGGTTTGGGGTGTCAGGAGGGATTGGGGGGGTTTGGGGGGGTTTGGGCGTGCTGGGGGCTTGGGGGGTTAGGGGTGTCAGGGGGTGATGGGGGGCTTGGGGGGGTTTGGGGGCCAGGGGGGGTTTGTGGATGCGGGGGGTGTCAGGGGGGATTTGGGGGGGTTTGGGGGTGTCAGGGGGGGGTTTGGGGGTGTTGGGAGGATTTGGGGGTTTCAGGGGGGGTTTGGGGGTGTCAGGAGGTGCTGTGGGGGGCTGTGGGGGTTCGGGGGGGTCAGTGGGGGTGTCAGGGGGGATTTGGGGGTGTCGGGAGAGTTTGGGGGGGGTTGAGGGGGGGTTTGGTGGTGTTGGGGGAGTTTGGGGGGAGTTGGGGGGTTGTGGGTGTCAGGGGGGCTTTGGGGGTGTCGGGGGGGTTTGGGGGTTTCAGAGGGGGTTGTGGGTGTTGGGGGGGGTTTGTGGGTGTCAGAGGGGTGTTTGTGGGTGTTGGGGGGGCTTGGAGGGGTGTCGGGAGAGTTTGGGGGGGTTAAGGGGGGGTTTGGTGGTGTTGGGGGAGTTTGGGGGGAGTTGGGGGGGGTTTGTGGGTGTCAGGGGGGCTTTGGGGGTGTCAGAGGTGTTTGTGGGTGCCGGGGGGGTTTGTGGGTGCTGGGGGGGTTTTGTGGGTGCCGGGGGGGGTTTGTGGGTCTCAAGGGGGATTGGGGGGTGTCAGGGGGGGCTGGGGGGGTTTGTGGGCATCAGGAGAGTTTGGGGGGGCTAGGGGGGGGTTGTGGGTGCCGGGGGGAGTTTGTGGGTGCCGGGGGGGTTCTGGGGGTGCCAGGGGGGTTCTGGGGGGTCTGCTGTCACCTCTGTGCCGTGGTGGTGATGGCATCGACGATCTCCATGATGCGGTGCAGGGCAGAGTCGGTGCCGATGGTCATGTCGGTGCCACAGAAATCGTTGTCGATGGAGCCCACGAGCCCCACGATGTTGAGGAACCGCGAGCGGGACGCTTCGTCTGACGTGATGGCTCCTGGGGAACAAAAAACCCCAAAATCACGGGGATTCGGGGATAAAACGGACCCGGTCTGGGGGGGGAAAAAGCTCTGGGGTTTAGGGGGAAAGGGTGGGTTTGGGGGGGAAAGGTTTTGGGGGGAAAGGTTTGGTTTGGGGGAAAGGTTTGGTTTTGGGGGAAGAGTTTTTGATTTGGGGAAAGCTTTGGGGGGAAAAGGTTTGGTTTTGGGGGAAAGTTTTGGATTTGGGGGGAAAACTTCAGTTTTGGGGGGAAAGGTTTGATTTGGGGGGAAAGCTTGGGTTTTGGGGGGAAGTTTTGGTTTTGGGGGGAAAGGTTTGATAGGTGGAAAGGTTTGGTTTTGGGGGAAAGCTTGGGTTTTGGGGGGAAAGGTTTGGATTTGGGGAAAGGTTTGGTTTGGGGGAAAGGTTTGGGGGGGAAAGGTTTGATTTTGAGGGAGGGGAAAACTTTGATTTGGGGGGAAAGGTTTGATCTGGGGGGAAAGCTTTGGATTTGGGGAAAGGTTTGGTTTTGGGGGGAGGGGAAAGCTTTGATTTGGGGGAAAACTTCGGTTTTGGGGGGAAAGCTTTGGATTTGGGGGAAAGGTTTGGTTTTGGGGGGAAGTTTTGGTTTTGGGGGGAAAGCTTGGTTTGGGGGGCGGGGAAAGCTTTGATTTGGGGGAAAGTTTTGATTTTGGGGGAGAAGTTTTGGTTTTGGGAGGTTTGGGATTTGGGGAAAGGTTTTGGTTTTGGGGGCAAAGTTGTGGTTTTGGGGGGAAATGTTAGGGGGGGAAAGTTTTGGTTTGGGGGGGAAAAACCTCAGTTTTGGGGGGAAAGGTTTGGTTTTGGGGGGAAAGCTTGGGTTTTGGGGGGAAAGGTTTGGATTTGGGGAAAGGTTTGGGGGGGAAAGGTTTGATTTTTGAGGGAAAGGTTTGGATTTGGGGGGAAAACTTCAGTTTTGGGGGGAACAGTTTGATTTGGGGGGAAAGGTTTGGATTTGAGGAAAGGTTTGGTTTTGGGGGGAGGGGAAAGCTGATTTGGGGAAAACTTCGGTTTTGGGGGGAAAGTTTTGGGGGAAAAGGTTTTGATTTGGGGGGCAAAGGTTTGGTTTGGGGGGGGAAGTTCTGGATTTGGAGAAAAGTTTGGTTTTGGGGGGGAAAGGTTTGGATTTGGGGAAAGTTTTGGTTTTGGGGGGAAAACTTCAGTTTTGGGGGGAAAGGTTTGGTTTGGGGGGAAAGCTTGGGTTTTGGGGAGAAGTTTTGGTTTTGGGGGGAAAACGTCGGTTTTGGGGGGAAAGGTTTGGTTTGGGGGGAAAGCTTGGGTTTTGGGGAGAAGTTTTGGTTTTGGGGGGAAAACGTCGGTTTTGGGGGGAAAGGTTTGGTTTTGGGGGGAGGGGAAAGGTTTGATTTGGGGGGAAAGTTCAGTTTTGGGGGGAAAGGTTTGGGGGGGAAAGTTTTGATTTGGGGGGAAGGTTTTGGTTTTGGGGGGAAAAACCTCAGTTTTGGGGGAAAAGCTTTGGTTTTGGGGGAAAGCTTGGGTTTTGGGGGGAAAGGTTTGGTTTGGGGGAAAGGTTTGATTTTAGGGGAGAAGTTTTGGTTTTGGGGGAAAGGTTTGGGGGGGAAAGGTTTGGTTTTGAGGGAGGGGAAAGCTTTGATTTGGGGGGAAAGGTTTGGGTTTGGGGGGAAAACTTTGGTTTTGGGGGAAAGTTTTGGTTTTGGGGGCAAAGGTTTGATCTGGGGGGAAAGCTTTGGATTTGGGGAAAGGTTTGGTTTTGGGGGGAGGGGAAAGCTTTGATTTGGGAAAACTTGTTTTGGGGAAAGGTTTGGGGAAAGCTTTGGTTTTGGGGAAAGCTTTGGTTTTGGAGTTTTGGCTTTGGGGAAAGGTTTGGTTTTGGGGGAAAGGTTTGATTTGGGGAAAGCTTGGGTTTTGGGGATAAGTTTTGGGTTTGGGGAAAGGTTTGGTTTTGGGGAAAGGTTTGGTTTGGGGAGGGGAAAGGTTTGATTTGGGGGAAAGTTTTGATTTTTGAGGGAAGCGTTTGGTTTTGGGGGAAAACTTCAGTTTTGGGGAAAGGTTTGGTTTTGGGGCAAAGTTGTGGTTTTGGGGGAAAGGTTTGGGGGAAAGTTTTGATTGGGGGACAAGTTTTGGTTTGGGGGGAAAACTAGTTTTGGGGGGAAAGGTTTGGTTTTGGGGGGAAAGTTTTGGATTTGGGGAAAGGTTTGGTTTGGGGGGAGGAGAAAGTTTTGATTTTGGGGGGAAAGGTTTGGGGGGCAAAGTGTTGATTTGGGGGAAAAGCTTTGATTTTAGGGGCACAGGTTTGGTTTTGGGGGGAGGGGAAAGCTTTGATTTGGGGGAAAAGTTCAGTTTTGGGGGGAAAACTTCGGTTTTGGGGGGGAAGGTTTGATTTTGGGGGGGAAAGGTTTAGGGTTAGGGAATGTCGGGGGTGTTGGGGGTGTCAGGGAATATTGGGGGATACCAGGGGGTGTCAGGGGGGTCTTGGGGGGTCTCAGGGGGTGTCAAGGGCTATTGGGGTGTTGGGGGGTTTTGGGGGATATTGGGGGGTGTCAGGGGGTGTCGGAGGTATTGGGGGTGTCAGGGGTGTTGCGGGGGGTCAGGGGATATCAGGGGGTGTCGGGGGTTATCAGGGGTGTTGGGGGGATCTTGGGGGGTGTCAGGGGGTGTCGGGGGGTGCTTGTGGGGGTTTGTGGGTGTCGGGGGGGCTTGGGGGGCGTCGGGAGAGTGTAGGGGTGTCGGGGGGGGGTTGTGGGCATCGGGAGAGTTTGGGGGGGCTGGGGGGGGTTTGGGGGTATTGGGTGGTGTCAGGGGGTGTCAGGGGGTATCAGGGGATCTTGAGGGGTGTTGAGGGGTGTCGGGGGATATCAGGGGGGTGTCAGGGGGTGTCAGGGGTGTCGGGGAGATCTTGAGGGGTGTCAGGGGTGTTGGGAGGTAACAGGGGTCTTGGGGGGTATTGGAGGGTATCAGGGGGGTTTGGGTGGTATTGGGGGATCGTGGGGGGTCTCGGGGGGTGTCAGGGGGTGTTGTGGGGGGGTCGGGGGGTTATCAGGGGGTCTTGGGGGATCTCGGGGGGTGTTGGGGGAAATTGGAGGATATCAGGTGGGTGTCAGGAGTATTGGGGAGGATCAGGGAATCTCGGGGGGTATTGGGTGCTGTTGGGGGAAATGGGGGGATATCAAGGGGGTGTCGGGGGTATTGGGGGTGTTGGGGGGGGTCGGGGGGTTATCAGGGGGTCTTGGGGGATCTCAGGGGGTGTCGGGGGAAATCGGAGGATATCAGGGGGGTGCTGGGGGGTACTGGAGGGGGTCGGGGGCTGTCAGGGGGTATCAGGGGTTATCAGGGGGATGTCAGGGGTGTCGGGGGGTGTCAGGGAGTATCAGGGGTGTCAGGGGGATCTTGAGGGGTGTCGGGGGGTGTCAGGGGGTATTGGAGGGAGTCGGGGGGTATCGGGGTGGGTTATTGGGGTGTTGGAGGGGGTCGGGGGGTGTCAGGGGTTATCAGGGGGTACCAGGGGGGTTATCGGGTTATTGGAGGGGGTCGGGGGGTGTCAGGGGTTATCAGGGGGTATCAGGGGTTATCAGGGGGTATTAGGGGATGTCAAGGGGGTGTCGGGGGCTATTGGAGGGAGTCGGGGGGTACCAGAGGGTATCAGGGGGTACCAGGGGGTACCAGAGGGTATCAGGGGGTACCAGGGGGTATCAGGGGTTATCAGGGGGTATTAGGGGATGTCAAGGGGGTGTCGGGGGCTATTGGAGGGAGTCGGGGGGTACCAGAGGGTATCAGGGGGTACCAGGGGGTACCAGAGGGTATCAGGGGGTACCAGGGGGTACCAGAGGGTATCAGGGGGTACCAGGGGGTGTCAGGGGGTATCGGGGGTGTTGGGGGGGGGTCGGGGGGTTATCAGGGGGTCTTGGGGGATCTCAGGGGGTACCAGGGGGTATCAGGGGTTATCAGGGGGTACCAGGGGGTATCAGGGGGGGGTTTTGGGGTGTCCCAGGTACCGTTCTTCTGGAGCTGTGCCAGGAGGCTGCTCCATTCCGCCCGGAAGGTGTCAGCCCCGGTCAGGCTCCCGTCCCCCCCGATCACGCACAAGTTGGTGATCCCGCGTTTCACCAAGTTCCCCGCAGCTTTCAGCCGCCCCTCCCGGGTCCGGAAATCCTGGCACCGAGCGCTGCCGATCACCGTGCCCCCCTGCGGGAAAGACCCCCCCCCGAAATCCCCGGGTGGGTCTTGGAGCCTTTAACCCCCCCCAGACCCCCCGTTTCCAGCATCCATCCCCCCCCTCTCCATCACCTATCCCCCCTCCAAACCCCCCCCTTTTCAGCACCCAACTCCCCAAACCCCCCCTTTCTGGCACCCCCCCCCCCAAACCCCCCCACTTTCCAGCACCCAACCCCCCCCCCCCAAACCCCCCCATTCCAGCACCGAACCCCCCTCCAAACCCCCCCCTTTCCAGCACCCAACTCCCCCCCCAAACTCCCCCTTTCTGGCAACCCCCCCCCTCTCCCCAATCCCCCCTTTCCAGGACCCATCCCCCCCACTTTCCAGCACCCAACCCCCCCCATTCTCCCCCCCATCCCCCTCCTTTCCAGCACCCATCCCCCCATCCCCCCCCCCCAACCCCCTCTCCATCACCTATCCCCCCTCCAAACCCCCCCCTTTTCAGCACCCAACTCCCCAAACCCCCCCTTTCTGGCACCCCCCCCCCCCCCCAAACCCTCCCACTTTCCAGCACCCAACCCCCCCCCCCCCAAACCCCCCCATTCCAGCACCGAACCCCCCTCCAAACCCCCCCCTTTCCAGCACCCAACTCCCCCCCCAAACTCCCCCTTTCTGGCAACCCCCCCTCCCTCCCCAATCCCCCCTTTCCAGGACCCATCCCCCCCACTTTCCAGCACCCAACCCCCCCCATTCTCCCCCCCATCCCCCTCCTTTCCAGCACCCATCCCCAACCCCCTTCTCCATCACCTATCCCTCCAACCCCCCTTCAGCACCCATCCCCCCCCAAACTCCCCCTTTCTGGCATCCCCCCCACCCCAGCCCCCCCTTTCCAGCACCCGACTCCCCATCCCCCCAATTCCAGCACCCAACCCCCCCCTCTCAGCCCCCCCTTTTCCAGCACCCAACTCCCCAACCCGCCCCCTTTCCAGCACCCATCCCCTCCCCCAACCCCCCAATTCCAGCACCCATCCCCCCCCAACCCCCCTTTCTAGCACCCTACCCCTCCCCCGACCCCCCCATTTCCAACACCCAACCCCCCCTCAACCCCCCCTTTCCAGCACCCATCCCCCCTCTCAGCCCCAGCTCCAGTTTCGTTATTTTCAGGTTTTGGGCTCCGGTTACACCAAAACACCGGGACTCCCCCTCCCCCCCCCCCCCAACCTGAGACTCGAACTCCCCCCCTCCCCCACATCATCCCATCAGGGCCCCCCCCAGCAGAACCTCCCCCCCATCACTGCCCCCTCCCCATCATTACCCCCCCAGTGCCCCCCCCTCCCACTGCCCCCATCCCTGCCCCCCCATCAGTGCCCCCCTCCAGTGACCCCCCCCATCCCTGCCCCCCCCAGTGCCCCTCCATCCACCCCCATCACTGCCCCCCCTAATGCCCCCCCCTACTGCCCCCCCAGTGCCCCCCCATCATTACCCCCCCAGTGCCACCTCCCAGTGCCCCCCCTACTGCCCCCCCCTACTGCCCCCCCAGTGCCCCCCCATCATTCCCCCCCAGTGCCCCTCCCAGTGCGCTCCCCAGTACCCCCAATACCTCCCCCACTGCCCCCATCATTACCCCTGTGCTCCCTCCCAGTGCCCCCCCAGTGCCCCCATCACTGCCCCCCCGTCCCCCCTGCCCCCAGTAACCCCAATACCTCCCAGTGCCCCCATCATTACCCCCACCCAGTGCCCCCAATACCCCCAGTGCCCCCCATCATTCTCCCCCCAGTGCCCCCCCCAGTGCCCCAGTAACCCCAATACCTCCCCAGTGCCCCCACCATTACCTCCCAGTGCCCCCCACTTCCTATGCCCCCCTATATTGCTCCCCAGTGCCCAGTAACCCCAATACCCTCCACTGCCCCCCATCATTACCCTCACCCACCCCCCAGTGCCCCCCCATCACTGCTCCTTCCCATCACTGCCCCCTGCCCCCCCCTCCCAGTGCCCCCCCAGTACCCCAATACCCCCCCAGTGCCCCCCATCATTACCCCCCCAGTGCCCCCATAATTGCCCCCCCAGTGCCCTCGTACCCCCCAATACCCCCCACTGCCCCCACACACCCCCGTCCCAGTGCCCCCAGTAACCCCAATACCCCCAGTGCCCCCCCATCATTACCCCCACCCAGTGCCCCCAATACCCCCCCTTCCAGTGCCCCCTATATAATTGCCCCCCAGTGCCCCCCAGTGCCCCCTGTACCCCCAACACCTCCCCAGTGCCCCCCACATTTTCCCCCAGTGCCCCTCCCAGTGTGCCCTCAGCAACCCCAATACCCTCCAGTGCCCCCCATCATTACCCCCACCCATTGCTCCTCCCAGTGCCCCCACCCTTCCCCAGTGCCCTCCCACTGCCCCCCAGTAACCCCCCAGTGCCCCCTATCACTGCCCCCCTGTGCCTCCCCTCCAGTGCCCCCCAGTAACCCCACCCCCCCAGTGCCCCCCCATCATTACCCCCACCCAGTGCCCCCCCCATCACTGCCCCCCCATAATGCCCCCCCCAGTGTGTGTCCCCCCCCCCATTCCCAGTGCCCCCCCCTCACCAGTTGCAGCATCATGGAGACACTTTCCCAGGTGGCCTCCTTGATGTTGTCCCCCCCATCCACCAACCCCTGGTACCCCTGGAGAAAATTCGGGGGGGGGGGGAAACAAAAACAAGACAGAGAGGATGAAACGACCCCCCCCAAAAAAAAAATAGTTTGGGGTTTTGGGGTTTTTTTTTTTTTGGGGGGGGGGAAGGGAGTTGTGGAGATTTGGGGGGGGGGGAACAAGCCAGAGAGGTTGAAACGACCCCCCCCAAAAAAAAGGTTTTGGGGTTTGGGTTTTTGGGGTTTTTTTTTTGGGGGGGGAAGGGTATTTCGGGGGGGGGGGGCTCAGCACCCACCTCGTGCACGAAATAAACTTTGGCCCCGGTGTAAATCCCGACCCGAACCACGGCCCTGACAGCGGCGTTCATCCCTGGGGGGCAGGACAGGGGCTGGGGGGGCTGTGGGGGCTATAGGAGGCTCTATGGCATAGCTGGGGGTTCTATGGGGCAGCTGGGGGGCACTGGGGCAACCTGGGGCCTCCATGGGGCACCTGGGGGCTCTGAGGGCAGCTGGGGGCACTGGGAGGCACTGGGGGGCCTCTGGGGTCTCTGGGGAGCACTGAGGGGGGCTCTGGGGGGCTCTGGAGGGCACCTGGGGGGTTTTGGGGGGCCCTGGGGGGCACTTAGGGGGCTCTTGGGGGCTCTGGAGGGCACCTGGGGGGCTCTGAGGGGCTATGGGGGGCTCCACGGGGCAGCTGGGGGTTCTATGGGGCAGCTGGGGGGCACTTGGGGGGCTCTGGGGGGCATCTGGGGGTCTCTATAGGGCACTTGGGGGGCTCTGGAGGGCACCTGGGGGGCACTGAGGGGCTATGGGGGGCTCCATGGGGCACTGGGGGTCACTGGGGGACACTGGGGGGCTCCATGGGGCACATGGGGGTCTCTGGGGAGCACTGAGGGGGGCTCTGGGGGGCTCTGGAGGGCACCTGGGGGGTTTTGGGGGGCCCTGGGGGGCACTTAGGGGGCTCTTGGGGGCTCTGGAGGGCACCTGGGGGGCACTGAGGGGCTATGGGGGGCTCTATGGGGCAGCTGAGGGGCTCTGGGGGGCAGCTGGGGGGGCATGGGGGGCACCTGGGGGGCTCCATGGGGCACTGGGGAGCACCTTGGGGGCAGCTGGGGGTCTCTATGGGGCTCCTGGGGGGCACTGGGGGACACTGGGGGTCACTGGGGGGTTCCATGGGGCACCTGGAGGGCTCTATGGGGCACTTGGGGGTCTCTGGGGGGCACTGAGGGGCTATGGAGGGCTCCATGGGGCAGCTGAGGGGCTCTGGGGGGCACTTTGGGGGCTCTGGGGGGCACTTGGGGGGCTCCATGGGGCACCTGGGGGGCTCTTGGGGGGCACCTGGGGGGCTCTATGGGGCAGCTGGGGGGCTCTGAGGGGCAGCTGGGGGACACTGGGAGGCACTGGGGGACACTGGGGGGCTCTGGGGGTCTGTATGGAGCAGCTGGGGGGCTCTTAGGGGCAGCTGGGGGGCACTTGGGGGGCTCTGGGGGGCACTGGAGGGCACCTGGGGGGCACTGAGGGGCTATGGGGGGTTCCACGGGGCAGCTGGGGGTCTCTATGGGGCAGCTGGGGGGCTCTGGGGGCACCTGGGGGCTCTGGGGTCTCTATGGGGCAGCTGGGGGCACTTGGGGGCAGCTGGGGGCTCTGGGGGTCTCTATGGGGCAGCTGGGGGCACTTGGGGTCACTGGGGCTCTGGGGCAGCTGGGGGCTCTGAGGGGCAGCTGGGGGCACTGGGAGGCACTGGGGACACTGGGGGGCTCTGGGGGGCTCTGGGGGTCTGTATGGGGCAGCTGGGGGGCTCTGGGGGGCTCTGGGGGGCTCTGGGGGTCTGTATGGGGCAGCTGGGGGGCTCTGGGAGTGCTACGTGGGGCAGCTGGGGGGCTCTGGGGGTCTCTATGGGGCAGCTGGGGGGCACTTGGGGGGCTTTGGGGGGCAGCTGGGGGGCTCTGGGGGGCTCTATGGGGCACCTGGGGGGCTCTGGGGGGCACCTGGGGGGCTCTGGGGGGTTCTGGGGGTCTGTATGGGGCAGCTGGGGGGCTCTGAGGGGCAGCTGGGGGGCACTGGGAGGCACTGGGGGACACTGGGAGGCACTGGGGGACACTGGGGGGCTCTGGGGGGCACTTGGGGGGCTCTATGGGGCAGCTGGGGGGCACTTGGGGGTCACTGGGGGGCTCTGGGGGTCTCTATGGGGCAGCTGGGGGGCACTTGGGAGGCACTGGGGGACACTGGAGGGCTCTGGGGGCACTTGGGGGGCCTCTATGGGGCAGCTGGGGGCACTTGGGGGCTCTATGGGGCACTTGGGGTCTCTGGGGGCACTGGAGGCACCTGGGGGCTTTGGGGGCTCTGGGGGTACTTGGAGGGTTCTGGGGGCTCTGGAGGGCACCTGGGGGCACTGAGGGGCTATGGGGGGCTCTATGGCACAGCTGGGGGGCTCTTGGGGGCAGCTGGGGGGGCATGGGGGGCACCTGGGGGGCTCCATGGGGCACTTGGAGGGCTCTATGGGGCACTTGGGGGTCTCTGGGGGGCACTGAGGGGCTATGGAGGGCTCCATGGGGCAGCTGAGGGGCTCTGGGGGGCACTTGGGGGGCTCCATGGGGCACCTGGGGGGCTCTGGGGGTTACTGGGGGCACTGGGGGGTTCCATGGGGCACCTGGGGGGCTCTATGGGGCACTTTGGGATCTCTGTGGGGCATTTGGGGTCCCTGGAGGTCTCTGGGGGTCCCTGGGGGTCCCTTTGGGGCCCTTTGGGGTCCCTGGGGGTCCCCTTGGGGTCTCTGTAGGGCACTGGGGATCACTTGGGGGTCTCTTTGGGATCTCTGGGGATCCCTTTGGGGTCCCTGGGGGTATCTGGGTGTCCCTGGGGGTCCCTGGGGGTCACTTGGGGGTCTCTATGGGGCACTGGGGGTCGCTGTGGGGCCCTTTGGGGTCTCTGTGGGGCACTTGGGGCCTCTGGGGATCACTTGGGGGTCACTTGGGTGTCCCTGGGGGTCCCTTTGGGGTCTCTGGGGGTCCTTGGGGGTCTCTGGGGGTCCCTTTGGGGTCACTTGGGGGTCCCTAGGGGTCCCTGGGGTCCCTTTGGGATCTCTGGAGGCCACTTGGGGGTCTCTGGGGGTCTCTGGGGGTCCCTTTGGGGACTCCATGGGGCACTGGGGGTCCCTTTGGGATCTCTGGGTGTCCCTGGGTGTCACTTGGGGGTCTCTTTGGGGTCCCTGGGGGTCTCTGGGGGTTTCTTTGGGGTCCCTGGGGGTCCCTGGGTGTCACTTGGGGGTCCCTGGGGGTCCCTTTGGGGGTCCCTGGAGGTCCCTTTGGGGGTCACTTGGGGGTCCCTTTGGGGTCCCTGGGTGTCCCTGGGGGTCCCTGGGTGTCACTTGGGGGTCTCTGGGGGTCCCTTTGGGGTCCCTGGGTGTCCCTGGGTGTCACTTGGGTGTCCCTGGGGTCTCTTTGGGGTCACTTGGGGGTCCCTTTGGGTCCCTTTGGAGTCCCTGGGTGTCCCTGGGTGTCACTTGGGCTCCCTGGGGGTCCCTGGGGGTCTCTGGGGTCCCTGGGGTCTCTTTGGGCTCCCTAGGGGTCCCTGGGTGTCACTTGGGGCTCCCTGGGGGTCCCTTTGGGATCTCTGGGGTCCCTGGGGGTCCCTGGGGTCTCTTTGGGATCCCCGGAGGCCACTTGGGGGTCTCTGGGGGTCTCTGGGGGTCCCTTTAGGGTCTCTGTGGGGCACTGGGGGTCACTCGGGGGTCCCTGGGGTCCCTTTGGGGTCACTTGGGGGTCCCTGGAGGTCTCCGGGGGTCCCTGGGGGTCTCTTTGGGGTCTCTGGGGGTCACTTGGGGGTCTCTATGGGGCACTGGGGGTCCCTTTGGGATCTCTGGGGGTCCCTTTGGGGGTCCCTGGGTGTCACTTGGGGGTCTCTGGGGGTCCCTTTGGGTCCCTTTGGGTCCCTTTGGGGTCTCTTTGGGGTCCCTGGGTGTCACTTGGGGTCCCTGGGGGTCCCTTTGGGTCCCTTTGGGGTCACTTGGGGGTCCCTGGGGGTCACTTGGGGTCTCTGGGGGTCTCTGGGGGTCCCTTTGGGGTCACTTGGGGGTCCCTGGGGGACTCTTTGGGATCTCTGGGGGTCCCTGGGGGTCCCTGGGTGTCACCTGGGGGTCCCTAGGGGTCCCTGGGTTCCCTTTGGGATCTCTGGAGGCCACTTGGGGGTCTCTGGGGGTCTCTGGGTGTCACTTGGGGGTCTCTTTGGGGGTCCCTGAGGGTCCCTTTGGGTCCCTTTGGGGCCCCCCTGGGCCCCTCCCCCCCCTCAGGTTATTTTTGCCCCTGGTGACATTTGGTGACATTTCCCACGTGACACCCACGGGGGGGGGATGGGACAGACCCCAATATGGGCCCCTCCCCCCCCCCCCATACCCTGCTCCCCCCGCTTTGTGCCTGACACGTTTTGGGCTGAATTCATGCGATTTTAGGCAACTTTGGTGTCACCGCCCCTTAACCCCCCCCACATGTTGGCAGGGTCACACCCCGCACCCCAAAACCCCCCCAAGTCCCCCCCCCCCGGCTTTGTCCCCCCAAGGTCACCCCCAAAGTCCCCTCTGTCCCTCCCCGTCCCGTTTTTCCCGTTTTCCCCTGATTTTACCCCAAAACGAAGCTCGGTCCCGGGGTCCCCCCCCCTCATTTTTGGGGTGTCCCTTACCCTGAGCGTCCCCCCCCGAGGTGAGGACAGCGGTGGCTTTGCCAACCCCCCCCCGGACCCCCTCTTTGTGCCTGACACATTTTGGGCTGAATTCGTGCGATTTTGGGCAACTTTGGTGTCACCGCCCCTTAACCCCCCCCCCCGAATTTTGGCACGAGCTCAGACCCCCCCAAAGTCCCCCCCCCCGGCTTTGTCCCCCCAAGGTCACCCCCAAAGTCCCCTCTGTCCCTCCCGGTCCCGTTTTTCCCGTTTTCCCCTGATTTTACCCCAAAACGAAGCTCGGTCCCGGGGTCCCCCCCCCCATTTTTGGGGTGTCCCTTACCCTGAGCGTCCCCCCCCGAGGTGAGGACAGCGGTGGCTTTGCCAACCCCCCCCCAAACCCCCTCTTTGTGCCTGACACGTTTTGGGCTGAATCCGAGCGATTTTGGGCAACTTTGGTGCCACCGCCCCTTAACCCCCCCCACATGTTGGCAGGGTCACACCCCGCACCCCAAAACCCCCCCAAGTCCCCCCCCCACGGCTTTGTCCCCCCAAGGTCACCCCCAAAGTCCCCTCTGTCCCTCCCCGTCCCGTTTTTCCCGTTTTCCCCTGATTTTCCCCCAAAACGAAGCTCGGTCCCGGGGTCCCCCCCCCCGTTTTTGGGGTGTCCCCGGGGGTGTCCCTTACCCTGAGCGTCCCCCGGGGGGTGGGGACAGCGGTGGCTTTGCCAACCCCCCCCCCAAAACCCCTCTTTGTGCCTGACACATTTTGGGTTAAATCCGAGCGATTTTGGGCAACTTCGGTGTCACCGCCCCTTAACCCCCCCCACATGTTGACAGGGTCACACCCCGCACCCCAAAACCCCCCCAAGTCCCCCCCCCACGGCTTTGTCCCCCCAAGGTCACCCCCAAAGTCCCCTCTGTCCCTCCCCGTCCCGTTTTTCCCGTTTTCCCCTGATTTTCCCCCAAAACGAATCCCGGCCCCGGGGTCCCCCCCCCCATTTTTGGGGTGTCCCTTACCCTGAGCGTCCCCCCCCGAGGTGAGGACAGCGGTGGCTTTGCCAACCCCCCCCCGAACCCCCTCTTTGTGCCTGACACATTTTGGGCTGAATTCATGCGATTTTGGGCAACTTTGGTGCCACCGCCCCTTAACCCCCCCCCACATGTTGGCAGGGTCACACCCCGCACCCCAAAAAACCCCCAAGTCCCCCACGGCTTTGTCCCCCAAGGTCACCCCCAAAGTCCCCTCTGTCCCTCCCTGTCCCGTTTTTCCCGTTTTCCCCTTATTTTACCCCAAAACGAATCCCGGCCCCAGGGTCCCCCCTCATTTTTGGGGTGTCCCCGGGGGTGTCCCTTACCCTGAGCGTCCCGAGGTGGGGACAGCGGTGGCTTTGCCAACCCCCAGACCCCCTCTTTGTGCCCAACACATTTTGGGCTGAATTCGTGCGATTTTGGGCAACTTTGGTGTCACCGCCCCTTAACCCCCAAAACTTTTGGCACGAGCTCAGACCCCCAAGTCCCCCACGGCTTTGTCCCCAAGGTCACCCCCAAAGTCCCCTCTGTCCCTCCCTGTCCCGTTTTTCCCATTTTCCCCTGATTTTCCCCCAAACGAAGCTCGGTCCCAGGGTCCCCCATTTTTGGGGTGTCCCCGGGGGTGTCCCTTACCCTGAGCGTCTCCCCCCGAGGTGGGGACAGCGGTGGCTTTGCCAACCCCCCCCCGAACCCCCTCTTTGTGCCCAACACATTTTGGGCTGAATTCGTGCGATTTTGGGCAACTTTGGTGTCACCGCCCCTTAACCCCCCCCACATGTTGGCAGGGTCACACCCCGCACCCCAAACCCCCCCCAAGCCCCCCCCCCCGGCTTTGTCCCCCCAAGGTCACCCCCAAAGTCCCCTCTGTTCCTCCCCGTCCCGTTTTTCCCGTTTTCCCCTGATTTTCCCCCAAAACGAAGCTCGGTCCCGGGGTGTCCCCCCCCATTTTTGGGGTGTCCCCGGGGGTGTCCCTTACCCTGAACGTTCCCCGGGGGGGGTGGGGACAGCGGTGGCTTTGCCAACCCCCCCCCGAACCCCCTCTTTGTGCCCGACACATTTTGGGCTGAATTCGTGCGATTTTGGGCAACTCCGGTGTCACCGCCCCTTAACCCCCCCCACATGTTGGCAGGGTCACACCCCGCACCCCAAAACCCCCCCAAGTCCCCCCCCCCCGGCTTTGTCCCCCCAAGGTCACCCCCAAAGTCCCCTCTGTCCCTCCCCGTCCCGTTTTTCCCGTTTTCCCCTGATTTTCCCCCAAAACGAAGCTCGGTCCCGGGGTCCCCCCCCTCATTTTTGGGGTGTCCCTTACCCTGAGCGTCCCCTCCCGAGGTGGGGACAGCGGTGGCTTTGCCAACCCCCCCCCGAACCCCCTCTTTGTGCCTGACACATTTTGGGCTGAATTCGTGCGATTTTGGGCAACTTTGGTGTCACCGCCCCTTAACCCCCCCAAAACTTTTTGGCACGAGCTCAGACCCCCCCAAAGTCCCCCCCCCGGCTTTGTCCCCCCAAGGTCACCCCCAAAGTCCCCTCTGTCCCTCCCGGTCCCGTTTTTCCCGTTTTCCCCTGATTTTCCCCCAAAACGAATCCCGGCCCCAGGGTCCCCCCCTCATTTTTGGGGTGTCCCCGGGGGTGTCCCTTACCCTGAGCGTTCCCCGGGGGGGTGGGGACAGCGGTGGCTTTGCCAACCCCCCCCCCGAACCCCCTCTTTGTGCCTGACACATTTTGGGCTGAATTCGTGCGATTTTGGGCAACTTTGGTGTCACTGCCCCTTAACCCCCCCCACATGTTGGCAGGGTCACACCCCGCACCCCAAAACCCCCCCAAGTCCCCCCCCCACGGCTTTGTCCCCCCAAGGTCACCCCCAAAGTCCCCTCTGTCCCTCCCCGTCCCGTTTTTCCCGTTTTCCCCTGATTTTCCCCCAAAACGAAGCTCGGTCCCAGGGTCCCTCCCCCATTTTTGGGGTGTCCCTTACCCTGAGCGTCCCCCCCCGAGGTGGGGACAGCGGTGGCTTTGCCAACCCCCCCCCGGACCCCCTCTTTGTGCCTGACACGTTTTGGGTTAAATCCGAGCGATTTTGGGCAACTTTGGTGCCACCGCCCCTTAACCCCCCCCCCCGAATTTTGGCACGAGCTCAGACCCCCCCAAAGTCCCCCCCCCGGCTTTGTCCCCCCAAGGTCACCCCCAAAGTCCCCTCTGTCCCTCCCAGTCCCGTTTTTCCCGTTTTCCCCTGATTTTCCCCCAAAACGAATCCCGGCCCCAGGGTCCCCCCCCGATTTTTGGGGTGTCCCCGGGGGTGTCCCTTACCCTGAGCGTCCCCCCCCGAGGTGAGGACAGGGGTGGCTTTGCCAACCCCCCCCCCGAACCCCCTCTTTGTACCTGACACGTTTTGGGCTGAATTCCATGCGATTTTAGGCAACTTTGGTGCCACCGCCCCTTAACCCCCCCCACATGTTGGCAGGGTCACACCCCGCACCCCAAAACCCCCCCAAGTCCCCCCCCCCCGGCTTTGTCCCCCCAAGGTCACCCCCAAAGTCCCCTCTGTCCCTCCCTGTCCCGTTTTTCCCGTTTTCCCCTGATTTTACCCCAAAACGAAGCTCGGTCCCGGGGTCCCATCCCCCATTTTTGGGGTGTCCCTTACCCTGAGCGTCCCCCCCCGAGGTGAGGACCGCGATGGCTTTGCCAATCCCCAGGGTCTCGGAGTGGGGGTGACCCTCGTGGGGCTGCGACATCTTTTGGGTTGAAAAGAGGCGAAAAAGAACAAAACAAAAAACCTCCAAAGTCCCCAAAAAGCCCCAAACTGCCCCAAAGCGGGAACGGGAGCCGAGGGGACGCGCGAGCCCGGCCCGGAGCTGCCCCCACGGAGTGAGAGGAGGGGGAGGGACAGGGACAGGGACACGGGGGTGGCACCGCCCGACTGGGACCAGTCCCCAGGGCTTACTGGGAATGGGCTCTGTACTGGGACCAGTCTGATCGCCTTACTGGGACCAGTTTGCTCTCCTTACTGGGACCAGTCCCGAGTGGTTACTGGGAATGGGCTCTGTACTGGGACCAGTCTGATCGCCTTACTGGGACCAGTCCTGAATGGTTACTGGGGACCGGCTGTCCATACTGGGACCAGTCCCCAGGGCTTACTGGGAATGGGCTATGTACTGGGACCAGTCTGATCGCCTTACTGGGACCAGTACTGAATGGTTACTGGGGACCGGCTGTCCATACTGGGACCAGTCCCCAGGGGTTACTGGGAATGGGCTCTGTACCGGGACCAGTTTGCTCTCCTTACTGGGACCAGTCCCGAATGGTTACTGGGGACCGGCTGTCCATACTGGGATCAGTCTGATCTCCTTACTGGGACCAGTCCCCAGAGGTTACTGGGAATGGGCTCTGTACTGGGACCAGTCTGATCGCCTTACTGGGACCAGTCCCCAGGGGTTACTGGGAATGGGCTCTGTACTGGGACCAGTTTGCTCTCTTACTGGGACCAGTCCCGAATGGTTACTGGGGACCGGCTGTCCATACTGGGACCAGTCCCCAGGGCTTACTGGGAATGGGCTCTGTACTGGGACCAGTCTGATCGCCTTACTGGGACCAGTACTGAATGGTTACTGGGGACCGGCTGTCCATACTGGGACCAGTCCCCAGGGGTTACTGGGAATGGGCTCTGTACTGGGACCAGTCTGATCACCTTACTGGGACCAGTACTGAATGGTTACTGGGGACCGGCTGTCCATACTGGGATCAGTCTGATCTCCTTACTGGGACCAGTCCCCAGGGGTTACTGGGAATGGGCTCTGTACTGGGACCAGTTTGCTCTCCTTACTGGGACCAGTCCCCAGGGGTTACTGGGAATGGGCTCTGTACTGGGACCAGTTTGTTTCCCTTACTGGGACCAGTCCCCAGGGGTTACTGGGAATGGGCTCTGTACTGGGACCAGTCTGATCGCCTTACTGGGACCAGTACTGAATGGTTACTGGGGACCGGCTGTCCATACTGGGACCAGTCCCCAGGGGTTACTGGGAATGGGCTATGTACTGGGACCAGTCTGATCGCCTTACTGGGACCAGTTTGCTTCCCTTACTGGGACCAGTTTGTTTCCCTTACTGGGACCAGTTTGCTCTCCTCTACTGGGACAGTTTGCTCTCCTTACTGGTAAGGAGAGTCCCCAGGGGTTACTGGGACGGGCGCTGTACTGGGACCAGTCTGATCGCCTTACTGGGACCAGTTTGCTTCCCTTACTGGGACCAGTTTGCTCTCCTTACTGGGACCAGTCTGCTCTCCCTACTGGGACCAGTCCTGAGGGGTTACTGGGAATGGGCTCTGTACTGGGACCAGTTTGCTCTCCTTACTGGGACCAGTCCCCAGGGGTTACTGGGAATGGGCTCTGTACTGGGACCAGTCTGATCGCCTTACTGGGACCAGTACTGAATGGTTACTGGGGACCGGCTGTCCATACTGGGACCAGTCCCGAGTGGTTACTGGGAATGGGCTCTGTACTGGGACCAGTCTGATCGCCTTACTGGGACCAGTCTGCTCTCCCTGGGACCAGTCCCCAGGGCTTACTGGGAATGGGCTCTGTACTGGGACCAGTTTGTTCTCCTTACTGGGACCAGTACTGAATGGTTACTGGGGACGGCTGTCCATACTGGGACCAGTCCCCAGGGGTTACTGGGAATGGGCTCTGTACTGGGACCAGTCTGATCACCTTACTGGGACCAGTACTGAATGGTTACTGGGATGGGATGGCTGTACTGGGACCAGTCTGATCACCTTACTGGGACCAGTCTGATCACCTTACTCCCTTACTGGGACCAGTTTGCTTCCCTTACGGGACCAGTTTGCTCTCCTTACTGGGACCAGTCTGCTCTCCTACTCGGACCAGTCTGATCTCCTTACTGGGACCAGTCCCCAGGGGTTACTGGGAATGGGCTCTGTACTGGGACCAGTCTGATCGCCTTACTGGGACCAGTTTGCTCTCCTTACTGGGACCAGTCCCCAGGGGTTACTGGGAATGGGCTCTGGCTTACTGGGACCAGTCTGCTCCCCCTACTGGGACCAGTCCCCAGGGCTTACTGGGAATGGGCTCTGTACTGGGACCAGTTTGTTCTCCTTACTGGGACCAGTACTGAATGGTTACTGGGGACCGGCTGTCCATACTGGGACCAGTCCCCAGGGTTACTGGGAATGGGCTCTGTACTGGGACCAGCCTGATCGCCTGACTGGGACCAGTACTGAATGGTTACTGGGATGGGATGGCTGTACTGGGACCAGTCTGATCACCTTACTGGGACCAGTCTGATCACCTTACTGGGACCAGTCTGATCCCCTTACTGGGACCAGTTTGCTTCCCTTACTGGGACCAGTTTGCTCTCCTTACTGGGACCAGTCTGCTCTCCCTACTCGGACCAGTCTGATCTCCTTACTGGGACCAGTCCCCAGGGGTTACTGGGAATGGGCTCTGTACTGGGACCAGTCTGATCGCCTTACTGGGACCAGTTTGCTCTCCTTACTGGGACCAGTCCCCAGGGGTTACTGGGAATGGGCTCTGTACTGGGACCAGTCTGATCGCCTTACTGGGACCAGTCTGCTCTCCCTACTGGGACCAGTCCCCAGGGCTTACTGGGAATGGGCTCTGTACTGGGACCAGTTTGTTCTCCTTACTGGGACCAGTACTGAATGGTTACTGGGGACCGGCTGTCCATACTGGGACCAGTCCCCAGGGGTTACTGGGAATGGGCTCTGTACTGGGACCAGCCTGATCGCCTTACTGGGACCAGTACTGAATGGTTACTGGGATGGGATGGCTGTACTGGGACCAGTCTGATCACCTTACTGGGACCAGTCTGATCACCTTACTGGGACCAGTCTGATCCCCTTACTGGGACCAGTTTGCTTCCCTTACTGGGACCAGTTTGCTCTCCTTACTGGGACCAGTCTGCTCTCCCTACTCGGACCAGTCTGATCTCCTTACTGGGACCAGTCCCCAGGGGTTACTGGGAATGGGCTCTGTACTGGGACCAGTCTGATCGCCTTACTGGGACCAGTTTGCTTCCCTTACTGGGACCAGTTTGCTTCCCTTACTGGGACCAGTTTGCTCTCCTTACTGGGACCAGTCTGCTCTCCCTACTGGGACCAGTCCCCAGGGGTTACTGGGACGGGCGCTGTACTGGGACCAGTCTGATCGCCTTACTGGGACCAGTTTGCTTCCCTTACTGGGACCAGTTTGCTCTCCTTACTGGGACCAGTCTGCTCTCCCTACTGGGACCAGTCCCCAGGGCTTACTGGGAATGGGCTCTGTACTGGGACCAGTTTGTTTCCCTTACTGGGACCAGTTTGCTTCCCTTACTGGGACCAGTTTGTTTCCCTTACTGGGACCAGTTTGCTCTCCTTACTGGTAAGGAGAGTCCCCAGGGGTTACTGGGACGGGCGCTGTACTGGGACCAGTCTGATCCCCTTACTGGGACCAGTTTGCTTCCCTTACTGGGACCAGTCTGATCTTCTTACTGGGACCAGTCCCCAGGGGTTACTGGGACGGGCTGGCTGTACTGGCACCAGTTTGTTTCCCTTACTGGGACCAGTTTGTTTCCCTTACTGGGACCAGTCTGTCCTGCTTACTGGGAACAATCTGTCTTGACTGGTTCCAGTCTGCTCTCCTTACTGGGACCAGTCCCGAATGGTTACTGGGAACGGGCTGGCTGTACTGGGACCAGTCTGCTCTCCTTACTGGTTCCAGTCTGCCTCCCTTACTGGGACCACTCTGTTCTCCTTACTGGGACCGGTCTGTTCTTTACTGGGACCAGTCTGCCTTCCTTACTGGTTCCAGTCTGGGTCTCCTTACTGGGACCAGTCCCAAGGGGTTACTGGGACAGGCTCTGTACTGGGACCAGTTTGCTTCCCTTACTGGGACCACTCTGTCCTCCTTACTGGTTCCAGTTTGCTTCCCTTACTGGTTCCAGTCTGTCCTCCTTACTGGGACCAGTCCCGAGCAGTTACTGGGGATGGGCTGTCCATACTGGGACCAGTTTGCCTCCCTTACTGGTTCCAGTCTGCTCTTGTTACTGGGACCAGTCCTGAGTGGTTACTGGGGACGGGCTGTCCATACTGGGACCAGTCTGATTGCCTTACTGGGGACAATATGTCCTGAATGTCTGTCTGTACTGGTCCGTACTGGTCCGTACTGGTCTATACTGGCTTGTACTGGTCTGTACTGGTCTATGCTGGTCTATACTGGTCTGTACTGGTCCGTACTGGTCTGTACTGGGCTGCACTGGGCTGCACTGGGCTGCCCTGGGCTACTCTGGGATGCTGTGGTGTCTGTACTGGTCTATACTGGTCTGTACTGGTCCGTACTGGTCCGTACTGCTCTCGGTGCCTCTCGAGACCTCCGCGCCGCCAGGGGGCGCCTTCCCCTCCTTTCCCCTTCTCCTCCCTTCCCGCCCAGATCCCCCAATCCCTCCCCTCCTCTAACGTCACTTCCGGCTCCGCCGCTCCCCGCGCTTATTTCCGCTTCCGGCCGCCTCGTTGCCGGCAGCAGCCGCCGAGCCCGGGAAAGGCGCGAGCGGGAAACTTCCGGTAGGACCGAACCGAACCGAACCGGACCGAGTTGTACCGGTGAGGGGATGCGGGACACACACACACACACACACACACAACCCCTCAGCCTCTCCCCGCGGCTCCGGGCCGGCGGCGCCGCCTCAGGGCAGAAGCGCGGGAGGGAGAGGCCTGGCTGGGCCGGTTCCGGTCCGTTCCCCTTCCCCCGGTCCGGTACCGCTTCCCCACTCTCGGGCCCGGTCCCACTTCCCTCCTCGGCCCGGTCCCTTTCCCGCCTCGGTCCGGTCCCGCTCCCCCCCATCCCGGTACCGCTCCTTTCCCCCCCGGCCCGGTTCCTTTCCTCACTCCCCCCCGGTACCAAACCCGCTCTCCCGCCCCCTCCCCGGTACCACTCCCGCTCCTCCCCCCCGGTACCGGGGGTGCTTCCCCCCCACCCTCGGCGCGGTCCCGCTCCGCCCCTCCGGTACCGTTCCCTTTCCCGCTCCCCCCCGATACCGCACCCCCTCCCCCCCCCCCCCCCGCTTCCCTCCCCGGTACCGTTCCGGCCCGGTTCCACTTCCCCCCTTGTCCCGGTACCGCTCCCGCTCCTTCCCTCATTGTCCTGGTCCCGCTCCCTCCCCCCCCCCTCCCCCGGTTCCGCTTCCCCCCTTGTCCCGGTCCCGCTCCCCTTTCCCCCCCCCCCGGTACCAAACCCGCTCCCCCCCCCCTCGGTTCGGTTCCCGGTCCGGTTCCGGTCCCACCTCGCGGTTCATTCCCTGATCTTTTTCCTTCATTTTTTTTCCAGCTCTCCCGCCCGGTTCTGGTCCCGGTTCCGATCCCGGTTCTGGTCCCGGTTCCGATCCCGGTTCTGGTCCCGGTTCCGGTTCTTCCCTTCCCTCTCGGATGCGATCCCGGAATTCCTGAGCAATGGAGCCCCGGGACTCGGCTCGGTCCAAACCCGGTTCTGGTTTCGGGGCTTTTCCCCCCCCCGCCCAACCGGACACCAAGGTACAAAGGGGGGGGGGGGTTTGGGGTCATCCGGGGGGGCTGGGGGGGGGGAAATGGGGGCTCAGAGGAAACTGGGGGTTGGGAATTGCGGGGTCAGGGGGGGGATCGGGATTTGGGGGATGGGAATGAGGGGGCATAAGGGATTGGGGGAATGGGATTTGGGGGTGTTGGGATTAGGGGGGCAATGGGAATTTGGGGGATCAGGGATTGGGGGTAATGGGATTGGGGGGGTGTTGGGAATTAGGGGGGGGGCAGTGGGAGTTTGGGGGGGACATCAGGGATTTGGGGGGGGGGCTCAGAGCAACCTGGGGGGGACATTGGGAATTCTCAGGAATTTGGGAGCTGGGGGGGGTTGGGAATTGGGGGGGGGGATCAGGGATTGGGGGGGGCAATGGGATTTGGGGGAGGGAACAGGAACTTGGGGGGGGGCAGCAGGGATTTGGGGGGGGATTGAGGGGGGAAATGGGGAATTTGGGAATGGGGGGGGATTGGGAATTGGGGGGGGCATCAGGGATTGGGGGGGGGAATGGGATTGGGGGTGTTGGGTGGGGGGCAGGAGTTTGGGGCATCAGGGATTGGGGGTAATGGGATTGGGGGCAGTGGGAATCTGGGAGTGGGGGGGGGCAGGGATTTGGGGGCTCAGAGCAACCTGGGGGGACATTGGGAATTCTCAGGAATTTGGGAGTTGGGGGGTTGGGAATTGGGGGATCAGGGATTGGGGGGGGCAATGGGAGTTTTGGGGGAACAGGAATTTGGGGGAATTGAGGGGGGAAATGGGGAATTTGGGAACTGGGGGATTGGGAATTGGGGGGGGCATCAGGGATTGGGGGGGCATGAGGGATTTGGGGGTGTAAGGGATTGGGGGGGTGTTGGGAAGGGGGGGGCAGTGGGAGTTTGGGGGGGACATCAGGGATTTGGGGGGGCTCAGAGCAACCTGGGGGGGACATTGGGAATTGTCAGGAATTTGGGAGTTTGGGGGGATTGGAAACTGGGGGCAATGGGATTTGGGGGGCAGGATTTGGGGGATTGAGGGGAAATGGGAATTTGGGAATGGGGGGGATTGGGAATTGGGGGATCAGGGATTGGGGGGCATCAGGGATTGGGGGCATAAAGGATTTGGGGGGCAATGGGAATTGGGGGCAATGGGAATTTGGGGCAGTGGGAGTTTGGGGGGGACATCAGGGATTTGGGGGGCTCAGAGTAACCTGGGGGGGACATTGGGAATTCTCAGGAATTTGGGAGTTGGGGGTTGGGGTGGGGGGATCAGGGATTGGGGGCAATGGGAGTTTTGGGGGCAGCTGGAATTTGGGGGTTGAGGGGAAATGGGGAATTTGGGAATTGGGGGGCAATGGGAGTTTGGGGGCATCAGGGATTGGGGCAATGGGATTGGGGGCATAAGGGATTTGGGGGAATGGGATTGGAGGGGGCAGTGGGAGTTTGGGGGGGACATCAGGAATTAGGGGAGGGGGCTCAGAGCAACCTGGGGGGGACATTGGGAATTCTCAGGAAATTTGGGAATTGGGGGGGGGGGATCAGGGATTGGGGGGGGCAATGGGATTTGGGGGGGGGCAGCAGGGATTTGGGGGGGGGATTGAGGGGGGAATTGGGGGGGATTGGGAATTGGGGGGGGCATCAGGGATTGGGGGGGGTAATGGGATTGGGGGGGTGTTGGGAATTAGGGGGGGGCAATGGGAACTTGGGGGGGGCAGTGGGAGTTTGGGGGGGACATCAGGGATTTGGGGGGGGGGCTCAGAGCAACCTGGGGGGGACATTGGGAATTCTCAGGAATTTGGGTGTTGGGGGGGGTTGGGAATTGGGGGGGGGGATCAGGGATTGGGGGGGCAATGGGAGTTTTGGGGGGGGGCAGTAGGGATTTGGGGGGGGCTTGAGGGGGGAAATGGGGAATTTGGGAATTGGGGGGGGCAATGGGAGTTTGGGGGGGACGTGAAGGATTGGGAGGGAATCAGGAATTTGGGGGGGGGGACATGGGGAGTTTTGGGGGGGGGCAACATCAGGAACTTGGGAATTGTCAGGAATTTTGGGGGGAATTCTCAGGATTTTGGGGCTTTTGGTTCCCTTTTCCCCAAGGGGGGGGGAAGGGGAAGGATCCAAGGGGAACTTGGAACCCCCAGGAGGGGGGGGGGGATGCCTGGAAACACCTGGAATTGGGGAAGGAAAACCCAGGAAGCCCCCGGGGGGGGGGATTTGAGGGGAGGGGGGGGACACACAACTCCCAGTCCAGCCCCCCCCCTGGACCAGTTCAAACCAGTTTGAGGGATCACTTCCCCCCCTGGGGCTGTTTTGGGGGGTGTGGGGGGGTCACCCCCTGATTTCTGGCTCTGCTGGGGGGGAACTGGAATTTTTTTTCCCCCCCCCATGGGGTTTTCTCCCCCGGGGGGGTCTCAGGGGGGGTTTTATTCCCTGGCTCTTCCCTTTTCCCAGTTTTTCCCCCCAAAACTCCGGGGTTTTTCCTGCCCTGCTGCCAACACCTCCTGTGCCCTCAACTACAGCCCAGGTAAGGACCCCCCCTTGTGCCCCCCCCCCAAAAAAAATCACCATTTTGGGGTGTTTTCTCCCCCCCCCCCTCAACTTGGGGAAGGGAATTTGAGCTTTTTCCTGATTTTTCCTCTCTTTTTTCCCTGCAGAAATTCCCTCCCTGGAAAGCTCCAGTACCAATGGGCAATGGAGAGGTTTGGGGGGGCCCCCCCTGGGCTCTGCCCCCACCCCCCCAAAACCCAGGTTGAGTCGTGGCTCTTACCTGGAAGCTCGGAAGAACCCCAGGTGGGTGCAGGAGCTTTGGGAGCTCCTAAAAATGGGGAATTTCATCCCAAAAAAACCCCTGAGGGGGGGGGGAAGGGAATTGGGGTGATGGGGGGGGGGTTGGTGTTTAAAATCCTGGGATCAGGGAATGGGGGGAAGGATCCTAAAGCCCCCCCAGTGCCCCCCAATTCCATAGGGACCCCTCCCCTAATTCCAGGGGGGCTCCAAACCTCATCCCACCTGGAAAACCCCCAGGAATGGGGCAGCCCCAGCCCCCCCCTCCCCAAAATCCCTTCATTTTTCCCCATTTTCACCCCCAAACTTTTCCCCCTCCTCCAAACCCTTTTTTTCCAGGGTTTTTTCCCAGTTTTCCTGAAATCCCTGGATTTTTTTCCAAGGTTTCCTGGAGCCTTTTCCAGGTGCCCGACCCCATCCTGAGCTTTTCCTCAAGGATCAGGACAAAACCAAAGGGTTGAGCACTGAGTTTGGGACCAAAAACTCCTTCCCAGGGGCTGAAACTCTTGGAATTTGGAGCTTTTCCATGGTTTGGGATTTCCATGGGAATCTGGGAAAGGAAAATCCCATTATTTTGATTTTTTTCCCCATTTTTTCCCACTTGTTTCCTGCCTGTGGTGCTGGAGCTGTTTTAGCAGCTCCTCCAAACCCTTCCCAACCTGGTTGGGATCTTGGATCCCAAATCCCTGGTTTTTTGGGGGGTTTTCTTGCAAATTTGGGAAAATCCCCTGGGAGGGGAGGAGGGGACAAAACAAACCTTGGGGGTTCAGCCCTTTTAGGGGGGTCCTGGGTGGGGTTTTCAGGCTGAGGACTCCTCAGTGCCACCTCGTGGCATTTGGGGACAATTCCACCTTTAAAGAAAACCCCAAGAAATCCTTAAAATCCCAAGAAATCCTTAAAAAAAAATAAAATAAAAATAAAAAATCCCCAATTCCTGAGCTCGCTGAGGTTGGGGAGGGGCAAGAAGGAGCTGAGGGATTCAGAGGAGCCAAAATGGGGAAAATAAAGGAGTTTTTGGTTGTTTTCTTTCCCTCTGCAGTGGGACAGCCACCACTTTTGTGGGGAAATCCAACCACCATTCCCACGTTTCTGCTTTTCCCATCAAACCTCTCCAGAGCCCTTCCTGGAGCGGGCGCCGCAGCCTCCTCAGCCCCAAGAAAACCCCCAGGAGATTCATCAGCACAGCAGAGGAGGTGAAGGGGGAAATAAAACCATCCTGGAGATTTCTAGGGAATTTTTTTAGGGAATTTTGGGAAAAAAAAAAAGCCCTGGAAGGGTTGGGAGCAGTGGGGGCTCCTCCTCTGCTCCCCTTGCTTGGGCTGAGGGTGGGTGCTGGGATCCAGCAGATCCCTGGAAGCCCAGGGGGGCTCTCCCTGAATTCCCAACCTCTGGAATTCCCTTTTTCCTGGTTATTTCCTGAATTCCCTCCCTTTGGAATTCCTGTTTCCTGGTTATTTCCTTGCTCCCTGCGTTCCCTCCCTCTGGAATTCCTTTTTCCTGCTTATTTCCTTTCTCCTTGAATTCCCAACCTCTGGAATTCCCTTTTTCCTGGTTATTTCCTTGTTCCCTGAGTTCCTTCCCTCTGGAATTCCTTTTTCCTGCTTATTTCCCTGCTTCTGGAATTCCCTTTTTTCCTGGTTATTTCCTGAATTCCCTCCCTCTGGAATTCCCTTTTTCCTGGTTATTCCCTGAATTCCCAACCTCTGGAATTCCCTTTTTTCCTGTTTTTTTCCTGGTTATTTCCTTGCTCCCTGAGTTCCCTCCCTCTGGAATTCCCTTTTTCCTGGTTATTTCCTGAGTTCCCAACCTCTGGAATTCCCTTTTTTCCTGGTTATTTCCTGGTTATTTCCTTGCTCCCTGAGTTCCCTCCCTCTGGAATTCCTTTTTTCCTGGTTATTTCCCTGCTTCTGGAATTTCCTTTTTCCTGCTTATTTCCTTTCTCCCTGAATTCCCTCCCTCTGGAATTCCCTTTTTCCTGCTTATTTCCTTGCTCCCTGAGTTCCTTCCCTCTGCAATTCCTTTTTCCTGCTTATTTCCTTGCTCCTTGAATTCCCAACCTCTGGAATTCCTTTCTTTCCTGGTTATTCCCTGAGTTCCTTCCCTCTGGAATTCCCTTTTTCCTGCTTATTTCCTTGCTTCCCTTTTTTCCTGGTTATTTCCTGATTTCCCAACCTCTGGAATTCCCTTTTTCCTGGTTATTTCCTTGTTCCCTGAATTCCCAACCTCTGGAATTCCCTTTTTCCTGCTCATTTCCTTGCAGACTGTCCGGGAGGAGGAACGGGAGCTCTACAGGCAGCTCCTCCAGATGGTGACAGGGAAACAGTTTTCCAGCTCCAAACCTTCTTCCCTTTTCCCTTTCCACCTGTGAGTATGGAAAAACCCAATACAAAATCATTCCAATTCCCTTTCCCAACCTCCCTGGGGAACCAGGAATTTAATTCCCTTTTTTTTTCCCAGCTCCAGGTGTCCCAATTCCAGCAAAACTCTCCTCAAAGAAGCCCCCAGCAAGAACTCAAAGCTTTTCGACCCCCCCAGCCTTGCCCCTTCCCCTCCAGCCTCCTCCATCCTCCAGGAGCAGCCCCCCCACAAACCTTCCCTTTACTCCCCCCCTCTTTTCCCTCCCAGTAACTTCCAGTCCAGGAACTCCACAGCCCAGCAACAACAGGAAAATCCACCAGCAGCTAACACACAGTCTGAAGGTAAAAAAAAACCACCAAAAAAACCCCAAAATCCCCCAAAATAAAACCCCTCAAAACCTCCACCTGTCTGTGGCCAACCTGAGCTTGGTGGGAGGGGTTTTTTTTGGGGGTTTTCCCAAATCCTGAGTTCCTGCAGCAGTTTTGGTGATTCCCAGGCTAACAACATCCCCTAAATTTTCCCCTTTTTTAGGTTCTGATTCTGTCATTTTGCTCAAAGTCAAAGATTCCAGAACTCCAGCACCCAGGTGAGAGCTTGGGAATGGGGCTCAGGAGTGCTGAGGGTGGTTCTGAGGGCTTCAGGGCTCTTCCCATCACTCCAGCAGGAGGCTTGGCCTTAAATTCTACTTCTAAAAAACCCACTTTTCAGGCAATCATTTATTTTCCACTTCCAGGAGAATCCTTCATTTATTTTTTATTTCATTTTCCTCCCTTTTTTCCAGCCTCCCCTTCTTCCAGGCAGAGCTTTGGATCAAAGAACTGTGAGTAAACACTTCTGCTCCTCCTTTATTCCCTTTGTGAGTGTTCAGGGGAGGAATAAAACCCCTGATTTCTCCACATTAAGTCAGTTTGGGGCTTTTTTAATTGGTTTTTTTGGGTTTCCAGGACCAGTGTCTACGATTCCAGAGCTCGGGAGAGGTGGAGACAAATTGAGGAGCAGAAAGCTTTGGCCCAGCAGCTGCAGAGCCAGGTAAAGGCAGAAAACATTTTAAAAAGGAAAAAAAAAAAGCCTGAATTTGCCTTTTTTTTATGGGTCTGGGGGCTTTGTGGCTTCCCCTTCCCCTGGCAGAGTTGGGAATATTGGGATTAGGGGGGAAACATTCCCAATCTGTGCTGCTCCTGCTTGAGGGACCTGGAAAAACAGGATCAGGGGTTGGAGGGCAATAAAATGAGGTCTAAAAAGGCCAAAAATGGGGTCACAACAACTCCAGGCAGCTCTGGGGAGGAGTTGGGGGTGTTGGGCACCCCCAGCCTGGGCTCCTCCTGCCTGGGAGAAGGACGTGGAAGTTCTGGGATTCAGAGAAGGATCTGGAGAGCAATTCCCATGAGGGAACTGGGAATGTTTGCTGTAGGGAAGAGGAGGCTCCACCACCCTGAAGCCATCAGCCCTGTGGCTGCTCCCATTTTGATTTCTGGAAGAGGGAAAGGTCCCATTTTCCCAAAGGGAAGTTTTGAGGCACATTCCTGATCCCTGGGGAATTCCCAAGAGCTTTTTCCATGGAGCTGCTTCCCAGCAGGGACCTCCCTGCACCTTTCCTGGGGGGTTGGGACTCATCCTCTTCACTTTTCCTGATGGAATTTCCCCATTTTTCCATCTCCTGGGATCCCAACCACCCCTCCAAGCTCTGCCCTTCCTCAGGGTTCCCTCCATCCCAGGTTGTTGGAAGATCCAGGTGGATGAGGCACATCCAGAGATGATGGGGTGAAAAGATCTGGATTTCTGGGGGGGATTTTGACACCTGGGGAGCTCAGGGGCCTCTTCCTGGGGTGGTGCTGAGTCCCTTCTCCCCCAGAGGCTGCAGGAACACTCAGTGCAGGATTCAGTGGATTTAAATCTCCGGGTGCCTCTGGAAAAGGAAATCCCTGTGACTGTTGTCCCTGAGGAGAAGGAGGAGGATGGGAAAGCTGCAGAGAGTGAGGAGGAATTCCCTGAAATCACTGAGGTGAGGGGGAGATGGAGCTTGGGGGGGGTCTGGGGCTGTGGCTGCTTTCTGAGAGGATCCTCCTGCTCAGAGGAGACAAAAGGGTCCAAAAGGAACCAAAAACTCACCCTGGGGTTGGGTCCAACAGGAACCAAAAGCTCGGCCTGGGTTTGGGTCCAAGAGGAACCCAAGGTCAACCTGGAGTTGGATCCAATAAGAACCAAAACCTTAGTTTGAGTTGGAGTCCAACCTCCAACTTGGAGTTGGGTCCAGTAGGAACCAAAAGCTCAGCCTGGAGCTGGGTCCAAGAGGAGCCAAAGCTCAACCTGGAGTTGGATCCAATAAGAACCAAAAGCTCAGTCTGGGTTTTGAGTCCAAGAGGGACCAAATCCTCAACCTGGAGTTGGGTCCAGTAAGAACCAGAAGCTCAACTTGGGCTTGAGTCCAAGAGGAGCCAAAGCTCAGTTTGGGTTTGAATCCAACAGGAACCAAAACCTCAATTTGGGTTTGAGTCCAACAGGACCCCAAACCTCAACTTGGAGTTGGGTCCAGTAGGAACCAAAAGCTCAGCCTGGAGCTGGGTCCAAGAGGAGCCAAAGCTCAGCCTGGAGTTGGGTCCAGTAAGAACCAGAAACTGAACCTGGAGTTGGGTCCAGAAACTGAACCTGGAGTTGGGTCCAGAAACTGAACCTGGAGTTGGGTCCAGAAACTGAACCTGGAGTTGGGTCCAACAGGAGCAAAAGCTCAGTTTGGGTTTTGGGTCCAACAAGAACCAAAAGCTCGGCCTGGGGTTGGGTCCAAGAGGAACCCAAGCTCAGCCTGGAGTTGGATCCAATAAGAACCAAAAGCTCAGTTTGGGTTTGAGTCCAACAGGACCCCAAACCTCAACTTGGAGTTGGGTCCAGTAGGAACCAAAAGCTCAGCCTGGAGCTGGGTCCAAGAGGAGCCAAAGCTCAACCTGGAGTTGGGTCCAGTAAGAACCAGAAACTCAGGCTGGAGTTGGGTCCAACAGGAAGCTAACCTCAGTTTGGGTTTTGAGTCCAACAGGAACCAAAAACTCAGCCTGGAGTTGGGTCCAAGAGGAGCCAAAAGCTCAGTTTGGGTTTGAGTCCAAAAGGAGCCAAAGCTCAGCCTGGAGTTGGGTCCAGTAAGAACCAGAAACTGAACCTGGAGTTGGGTCCAGAAACTGAACCTGGAGTTGGGTCCAACAGGAACCAAAAGCTCAGTTTGGGTTTTGAGTCCAACAGGAACCAAAAGCTCAGCCTGGAGCTGGGTCCAAGAGGAGCCAAAGCTCAACCTGGAGTTGGGTCCAGTAAGAACCAGAAACTGAACCTGGGGTTGGGTCCAACAGGAACCAAAAGCTCAGTTTGGGTTTGAGTCCAACAGGAACCAAAAGCTCAGCCTGGGTTTGGGTCCAAGAGGAACCCAAGGTCAACCTGGAGTTGGATCCAATAAGAACCAAAAGCTCAGTTTGGGTTGGAGTCCAACCTCCAACTTTGAGTTGGGTCCAGTAGGAACCAAAAGCTCAGCCTGGAGCTGGGTCCAAGAGGAGCCAAAGCTCAACCTGGAGTTGGGTCCAGTAAGAACCAGAAACTCAGGCTGGAGTTGGGTCCAACAGGAAGCAAACCTCAGTTTGGGTTTGAGTCCAACAGGAACCAAAAACTCAGCCTGGAGTTGGGTCCAAGAGGAGCCAAAAGCTCAATTTGGGTTTGAGTCCAAAAGGAGCCAAAGCTCAACCTGGAGTTGGGTCCAGTAAGAACCAGAAACTGAACCTGGAGTTGGGTCCAACAGGAGCAAAAGCTCAGCCTGGGGTTGGGTCCAACAGGAACCAAAAGCTCGGCCTGGGGTTGGGTCCAAGAGGAACCCAAGGTCAGCCTGGAGTTGGATCCAATAAGAACCAAAAGCTCAGTTTGGGTTTGAGTCCAACAGAACCCCAAACCTCAACTTGGAGTTGGGTCCAGTAGGAACCAAAAGCTCAGCCTGGAGCTGGGTCCAGTAAGAACCAGAAACTGAACCTGGGGTTGGGTCCAATAAGAACCAAAAGCTCAATTTGGGTTTGAGTCCAAGAGGAGCAAAAGCTCAGCCTCGAGTTGGGTCCAGTAGGAACCAGAAACTCAACCTGGAGTTGGGTCCAACAGGAGCCCAAACCTCAACCTGGAGTTGGATCCAATAAGAACCAAAAGCTCAGTTTGGGTTTTGAGTCCAGCAGGACCCCAAAGCTCAGCCTGGAGCTGGGTCCAATAGGAACCAGAACCTCAATTTGGGTTTGAGTCCTACAGGAGCCCAAACCTCACCTGGAGTTGGGTCCAGTAGGAACCAAATGCTCAGCCTGGGGTTGGGTCCAGCAAGAACCAGAAACTGAACGTGGAGTTGGGTCCAACAGGAGCAAAAGCTGAGCCTGGGTTTGAGTCCAACAGGAACCAAAAGCTCAGCCTGGAGTTGGGTCCAGTAGGAACCAGAACCTCAACTTGGGTTTTGAGTCCAACAGGAACCAAAAGCTCAGCCTGGAGTTGGGTCCAACAGGAGCCCAAACCTCAACCTGGAGTTGGATCCAATAAGAACCAAAAGCTCAGTTTGGGTTTGAGTCCAACAGGACCCCAAACCTCAACTTGGAGTTGGGTCCAGTAGGAACCAAATGCTCAGTCTGGAGCTGGGTCCAGTAAGAACCAGAAACTCAACCTGGAGTTGGGTCCAATAAGAACCAAAAGCTCAGCCTGGGTTTGAGTCCAAGAGGAGCAAAAGCTCAGCCTGGAGTTGGGTCCAGTAGGAACCAAAACCTCAATTTGGGTTTGAGTCCAAAAGGAGCCCAAACCTCACCTGGAGTTGGGTCCAGTAGGAACCAGAAACTGAACCTGGAGTTGGGTCCAACAGGAGCCCAAACCTCACCTGGAGTTGGATCCAATAAGAACCAAAAGCTCAGTTTGGGTTTTGAGTCCAGCAGGACCCCAAAGCTCAGCCTGGAGTTGGGTCCAATAGGAACCAGAACCTCAATTTGGGTTTGAGTTCAAGAGAAGCCAGAGCTCAACCTGGAGCTGGGTCCAATAGGAACCAAACCTCAGTTTGGGTTTGAGTCCAGCAAGAACCAAAACCTCAGCCTGGAGTTGGGTCCAGTAGGAACCAGAACCTCAGTTTGGGTTTGAGTCCAACAAGAAGCAAAATCTCAGCCTGGAGTTGGGTCCAGTAGGAACCAGAACCTCAACTTGGGTTTTGAGTCCAACAGGAACCAAAAGCTCAGCCTGGAGTTGGGTCCACTAAGAACCAAAAGCTCAGTTTGGGTTTGAGTCCAAGAGGAGCCAAAAGCTCAGCCTGGAGTTGGGTCCAATAAGAACCAGAACCTCAGTTTGGGTTTGAGTCCAACAGGAACCAAAACCTCAGCCTGGAGTTGGGTCCAGGAGGACCCCAAAGCTCAACCTGGAGCTGGAGCCAAAAACTCACCCTGGAATTGGGTCCAGTAGGAACCAAAGCTCAGCCTGGGGTTTGGGTCCAGCAAGAACCAGAAACTGAACCTGGAGTTGGATCCAATAAGAACCAAAAGCTCAGTTTGGGTTTGAGTCCAACAGGAACCAAAAGCTCAGCCTGGAGTTGGGTCCAATAAGAACCAAAAGCTCAGTGTGGGTTTGAGTCCAGCAGGACCCCAAACCTCGACTTGGAGTTGGGTCCAGTAGGAACCAAAAGCTCAGCCTGGAGCTGGGTCCAAGAGGAGCCCAAACCTCAACCTGGAGTTGGATCCAATAAGAACCAAAAGCTCAGTCTGGGTTTTGAGTCCAACAGGAACCAAAAACTCAGCCTGGAGTTGGGTCCAATAAGAACCAGAACCTCAGTTTGGGTTTGAGTCCAACAAGAACCAAAACCTCAGCCTGGAGTTGGGTCCAGGAGGACCCCAAAGCTCAGCTTGGAGTTGGAGCCAAAAACTCACCTTGGAATTGGGTCCAGTAGGAACCAAAGCTCAGCCTGGGCTTGGTTCTGCTTTTTGGGGTGGGAGCAGTGGGCAGGAGGAGCAGGAATTCCCCTTCCCTGTGTCCTTCCTGCAGGAAATGGAGAAGGAAATCAAGCAGGTTTTCCGGGGGGGGAACCAGGACGAGGTCCTGAGCGAAGCTTTCCGTCTGACCATCACCAGGAAGGACATCCAGACCCTCAACAACCTCAACTGGCTCAACGATGAGGTCAGCAGCCACCTGGGGGGGCTCTTAAACATTTTTTCTTACTTTCAAGTAGCTTAAAGTGACCAAAATAACCTGGAAAAAAAAGCCAGAGGAAAGGGGAGAGCTCTGCCCTCTGGAGCAGCTCAGCCCTGGGCTTGGAGCAGCCCCTTGGGCATCCTGGAGGGAGTTTGAGGGGGGAAACTGTGGCCATCAGGAACCCCCAGAATAGAATTTTTCCAGCTGGGAAGCTGCATTCCTAAATTTCTCTGCTCTTCTGAAGGTTTGAAGGTTGATGGTGAAATATTCTCCTGATTTCTCTGCCCTTCTGAAGGTTTGAAGGCTCAGCTGGTGAAATGTTCCCCTGGGAACAGGTTGGGACAAACCCAGTTTGGCAGCAGAGGATTTCTCCACAACTGTCCCCACTCTCCAACCCTTCCTGCTGTTTTATTTGGGTTTTTTTTTTGTTTTTTCTTTGCCAGATCATTAATTTCTACATGAATTTGCTGATGGAGAGGAGCAAAGAGAAGGGGTTACCCACAGTCCATGCCTTCAACACTTTCTTCTTCACCAAGTTGAAAACAGCTGGCTACCAGGCAGTCAAGAGGTGGACAAAAAAAGTGGATATCTTCTCCGTGGATCTTCTCCTGGTGCCAATCCACCTGGGAGTCCACTGGTGCCTGGCAGTGAGTCCTGGGATTGCTCCCAGCAGGGCTGGAGGAGCTGCCCCTGCAAGAAGTTTGGGGTTTGGAGAGAGGAGGTTGGGAGGAAATTGGAGTTTAGGGCTGAAATTGAAGGCTGGGGTGAAGAAAAAGGGGGGGCTGCAACTCCTGGGTGTAGGTGAGGGGGAGTAAAAGGGTTTGTGGAGCTCCTGGGTGGAGTTTAGGGGGAGGAAAAGGATTTGTGGAGTAAAAGAGTGGAGTTTAGGTGGAGTAAAAGGGAGGCTGCAGGTCCTGGGTGGAGTTTGGGTGGAGTAAAAGGGTTTGTGCAGCTCCTGGGTGGAGTTTAGGGGGAGGAAAAGGATTTGTGGAGTAAAAGAGTGGAGTTTAGGTGGAGTAAAAGGGAGGCTGCAGGTCCTGGGTGGAGTTTGGGTGGAGTAAAAGGGTTTGTGCAGCTCCTGGGTGGGGTTTAGGTGGAATAAAAGGGTAGCTGCAGCTCCTGGGTGTAGGTGAGGGGGAGTAAAAGGGTTTGTGGAGCTCCTGGGTGGAGTTTAGGGGGAATAAAAGGGTGGCTGCAGCTCCTGGGTGGAGTAAAAGGATTTCTGCAGCTCCTGGATGGAGTTTAGGTGGAGTAAAAGGACTTTTGGAGCTCCTGGGTGGAGTTTGGGTGGAATAAAAGGATTTGTGGAGCTCCTGGGTGGAGTTTAGGGGGAGGAAAAGGATTTGTGGAGTAAAAGAGTGGAGTTTAGGTGGAGTAAAAGGGTGGCTGCAGCTCCTGGGTGGGGTTTAGGGGGAGGAAAAGGTTTTTTGCAGCTCCTGTGTATGGTTTAGATGCAGTAAAAATCTTTGTGCAGCTCCTGGGTGGGGTTAAGGTGGAGTAAAAGGATTTGAGCAGCTCCTGGGGGGAGTCTGGGTGGAGTAAAATAAGTTTTTGGAGCTCCTGGGTGGAGTTTAGGGGGAGTAAAAATCTTTGGGCAGCTCCTGGGTGGAGTTTAGGGGGAGTAAAAGGATTTTATGCAGCTCCTGGGTGTAATTTAGAAGGAGTAAAAGGGTGGCTGCAGCTCCTGGGTGGAGTTTAGGGGGAGGAAAAGGTTTTTTGCAGCACCTGTGTATGGTTTAGATGGAGTAAAAATCTTTGTGCAGCTCTTGGGGTGGAGTTTAGGGGGAGTAAAAGGATTTGTGCAGCTCCTGGGTGTAATTTAGAAGGAGTAAAAGGGTGGCTGCAGCTCCTGGGTGGAGTTTAGGTGGAGTAAAAGGTTTTTTGCAGCACCTGGGTGGAGTTTAGACAGAGTAAAAGGATTTGTGCAGCTCCTGGGTGGAGTAAAATAATTTTGTGGAGCTCCTGGGTGGAGTTTAGGGGGAGAAAAAGGATTTTATGCAGCTCCTGGGTAGAGTTTGGGTGGAGTAAAAGGATTTGTGCAGCTCCTGGGTGTAATTTAGAAGGAGTAAAAGGGTGGCTGCAGCTCCTGGGTGGAGTTTAGGGGGAGGAAAAGGTTTTTTGCAGCTCCTGTGTATGGTTTAGATGCAGTAAAAATCTTTGTGCAGCTCCTGGGTGGGGTTAAGGTGGAGTAAAAGGATTTGAGCAGCTCCTGGGTGGAGTCTGGGTGGAGTAAAATAAGTTTTTGGAGCTCCTGGGTGGAGTTTAGGGGGAGTAAAAATCTTTGGGCAGCTCCTGGGTGGAGTTTAGGTGGAGTAAAAGGATTTGAGCAGCTCCTGGGGGGAGTCTGGGTGGAGTAAAAGGATTTTGTGGAGCTCCTGGGTGTAATTTAGAAGGAGTAAAAGGGTGGCTGCAGCTCCTGGGTGGAGTTTAGGTGGAGTAAAAGGTTTTTTGCAGCTCCTGGGTGGAGTTTAGAAGGAGTAAAAGGATTTGTGCAGCTCCTGGGTGGAGTAAAATAATTTTGTGCAGCTCCTGGGTGGAGTTTAGGGGGAGGAAAAGGTTTTTTGCAGCACCTGTGTATGGTTTAGATAGAGTAAAAATCTTTGTGCAGCTCTTGGGGTGGAGTTTAGGAGGAGTAAAAGGATTTGAGCAGCTCCTGGGGGGAGTCTGGGTGGAGTAAAATAAGTTTTTGGAGCTCCTGGGTGGAGTCTGGGTGGAGTAAAAGGATTTTGGGCAGCTCCTGGGTGGAGTTTAGGGGGAGGAAAAATCTTTGTGCAGCTCCTGGGTGAGGTTTAGGTGGAGTAAAAGGATTTGAGCAGCTCCTGGGTGGAGTAAAATAATTTTGTGGAGCTCCTGGGTGGAGTTTAGGGGGAGGAAAAGGTTCCCAGGGTGTCTCTGAGCACTCAGCTCCCTCCATCCCTCCTCTCCCCAGGGGGATTTTGTTTCCTCCTTCCCCCAGACTCCTTCAGAGCCTCTGCCAGGGGATGGGTGGGGAGAGATTCAGGTGTCAGGTACCCCCCCTGGCTCCTGCCTCCCCCCTGCTCTGCTCCCTCCTTTCTCCTGGTCCCTCAGGAGCAGCAGCAGCTCCTCAAACTTAAATGTGACAACCCAACCTCCCCCCCAGCCATGGGGCTCCTGGCTTGGGGGTGACAAGCTGTGACATTCTGGGGTCCTTGGGTTGTGTTTGAGTGAATTTCTCTCTTGTGCAGGTTGTGGATTTCAGGAAAAAAACCATCACTTATTATGACTCCATGGGTGGGATCAACAGTGAAGCCTGCAGGATATTGCTGTGAGTAAAATAACTCTTCTGAGTTGGACCTCTGTGGAAAAAAAACCCCAAAACCATAACAAATCAGAGCATCAGAGCTCTTCTTATCCTCTGGAACAAATCCTCTGTGGGAATGTCCCCTTTCTGGAGGCTGAAAGGAGGATCCAGAGGAACTTCTTGGTTGTCCCACTCTGTGTGGGGCCAGCAGAGTCCCAAAGCTGCTCCCAGAGAGCATCCAGAGCTCCACCTCTTCCCAGAAAATCCCTCAGCAAGGCTGCTGTCACCTCCCCGGGGACATTTGGCTTTCAGAGCTTTACTTTGAGGGACCATCAGGCTTGAGGAGTCCTTGGGCATCATCTCTAGGAGGACAGGATGGCTTCTGGGCCCCTGAAGGTCCTTCCCTTCTGCAGCTGCTTGAAGAAATGGGATCTCTTGGTCCCTCCTTCTTCCAGGTGGGATTTTTTTCCTGCCTCTGGCCCTTTGCTTTCAAGGAAAAGCTTCTGCAGAGTGTGGTGGTGTAGGGAGGGTGCAGGATCTTGGCCCCAGGCTGTGGGGGAAGGTTTGCAGAGGTCTCTTTTCCCTCCTGAGTTTCACCAGGAGGTTGTTGCACCCTCCAAACCAGAGCAGGAGGCAATTTTTTTTTTTTTTCCCCACCCTGAGTTGCTCTCCAAGAGGGGATGGAGCTCTTGTGGTGCTTCCAGGTCAACCCCAGACCTCTTCTCCTATATTTGGAAGGTGCTTCTGAGTGGAATGTGATAAAAATGATCTCCCTGGGCAGGGATGGAAAAAAAAACAAAACAACCCAAGGTTTTTTTTTTGAAGGTCCCTGGGTCAGGGAGGGCCCTGGGGGTGACAGAAATCAGATGGCAATGGGTTGGTGACCCCGGGGTCATCCATCAGTTCTGGTTCTCATCTTCTGCTTTGCTCCAAGACCAACTTAGGAATCTGATCCAGAGGCTTCTGGCAGGAAGCTGAGGCTGTCAGGGGAGGTGTCACTCCTCCTGTCCAGGAATGTGAAGGCTGATGAAGGCAGACAGCAGAAAAATGCCATTTCCAGGCTGGTTAACACCTTGGGTTTTCCAGTTCAGGTGCTCTGCAGCCTCCCAGCACTGGGTTCATTGCAAGAATTCTTTTTAAGAGCTTTAAAAAAAAACAAAACAAACTTGTCTCCCTTCTCCACGGGGTTCTGTGTTGGTTAAAAGTGAGGAAAATGATCAAATCCTTGGGAATGGCTCAGGGCAGGGTCTCTTCAAGTCCCTTTTTGGCTTTTGTGCCTCTTTGGTGGAGGAAGGGGTGAGTGGGAGCTGCTGAGTGGGGCAGGGATGGTTTGGGGTGAAACCAGTTCCTGTCAGCTGGAATTTCTTTGATTCTATGGAAAAAAAAAATTAAAAAAAAAACCCCCAACAAACCCAGGGACAATGAAGCAGCTGGGAGGAAAGGAAGGGGGAGCTGGGAATGTGCTGCAGGTCAGATCCTTGGAGCTGGTGGCAGGGAGCAGGAGAGGCCAGGAGGGTTTTTTTTTTCTTTGGCCAAGCAGTGAGTGTTGCCCTGGAGGTAATTTTTTTCCCTCTTGTTTCCTTTTAGGAGGCTTTTATTGGTTGAATGCAGTGGGAGGATCACACCGGGAAGAGGGGACCCAGGTCCTATTCATGGTTAGTGACCCTTTCATGCTTTCAATCTTTAGAGCTTCCTAAAGGTGTGGGGAGTGTCCTGCTTTAGCCAGGCTTGACAGAAGAGGGAAACTGAGGCACAGGAGAAGCCCAGGGCCACTGGTTGGGTTAGGAGTGAGCAAGGGGCTCTGGATTTTAGTGCTCACAGAGCTTTGTTTGGGTGTTTTGGGGACCCAGCTGAGGTGGGAGACTTGGAGGGGGCTTTGAGCCAAGTGCCCTCTGGATTTCTGAGCTTTTTCCATGGAAATGCAGCAGGGGGGGGCTCAGCCCTGCTGGGAGGGGGCTGAGTTTTGGAGCAGACCTAACCCAAAGTGTTCAGAGGAGTTGAAAAGGGGATTTGAGTGCAGGAGGAGGAAATCTCAGGGGGGAGGAGAGCAGAAAAAGTGAGTGCCCCCTCTGGAACCTCCTTATCTGCTCCTCACCTTGCCCTGCCCTTTCCTCCAGGCTTCTCAGACATTTAGCAGTGAGCTGTGGAGTTGATTTCAACAATTCCCTCAGGGACCTGCTCAGGTTTTTGTGTGTTTTGTGTGTGTGTAGAAGGCTGAAAAAAAATCCCCTTTCAGCTTTAGGAACCTGAGCTCTGAAGCTCCCAGGGTTTGAGGAGCAGCTCAGGCACGTTGGGGTTTGATCAGCTTGGAAATGTGGGGTCTTCAGGCTCTTTCTCCTTGAGGTCCTGCCTGAATTCCTCAGTTTAAGCTCTGCCTCTTGAAGCTGTGACAATTTAAAAGGCATTTTCTTCCAGTCCCCACCTAAGAGGTGGCACTAGACCCCCCATTTCTCAGCCAGGGATTGGTGTGGTTCTTCCACAACATCTCAGGTTGGGTTTTTGGAAGCTGCTTTGAAGAAACCACCCAGGTGACAGTCACAGCTCCACCACCCCCCATCAATCAGGGGTTATTTCCTCACTTCTCTAGAAAAAGGCTCCAAATTCCCTGCTTGCTTTGCACCTCTCAGCTCTTGGTGGCAGTCACAGCTAAAACCCAGCTCTGAAAACACCTTTGTTGCTTGAAGCTTCAGCTCTTTGGAAGCTCCACGAGTTTCTTCCCTGCCTGCCAGACAACTCTGCTCCCCAAATGCCCCAAGTTTGTGTCTGCAAACCCTGTTCCTTCTGCACCATCCTTGTATTTATCCCCAGCTCTAACAGACTGAGCTGTGAGCAGTTTGTGTGCTACTTTTATTATTTTTTTTTTCTTCAGGTAGTAATGACCAGGGTGGCTTTTTAATTGTGGTTTTTTTTTCTTTAAAGTTGGAACAAGTTCCTTTTCAATTACTGAACATTTTTCCCCTGTCTGCTCCCTTCCTCCACCTTCCCCTTTGCTTTGAACTCGTTGCAGGGAATTCCTTCTCCTCCCTGTTGGGTTTTTCTTTGGAGATGAGACACAGACTTTGTGCTTGGTGAAAAGGTTTGGGGGTTTTTTTGTTTTTTGGAGCTTTACCCCCTGCTGATCCCATCTTGTCCAAACTGCAGCTGAGTCCCAAGAGCAATTACAGCTCTGAGCTGGATGCTCACTCCCAGCTAATGAAGGCAGAGACAAAATGCTTGTCTGGGTCTGACCTGGTCTTGGGGAGACTGTCAGGAGGCAGAGTCCCCTTCTTGGCAGTCTTTCATCCAGCTAAAACCCATTTCTTGCTGTTTTGTTTGGGGTTTTTGGGTTTTTTTTTTTTAGAGACCAGCTCACTAGGCTAGGGCTGGACCTGCTGGCTGCTTCTGCTGCCCCTTTGACTTAGTTCAGCAGCCTCAGGGGGGTTTCAGGGACTCCTCAACCCAGCAGAGGTTTTTTTGGAGTGATTCTTTAAAGTTAAGACAGAGAAAAATCCCCTGGCTGGCAGCAGCTTGGAGCCTCCATCTTCTCAGCTTGCCTCTGGCTCACGTTGCCCTCTCCTCCCATCACCTTTTGGTGTTTACTGACAGCAAGATGTCATTTAACCAAGGCTTTGGGGATCAAATTTCCAAAAAATGGCACCATCTCCTCGTGGTGGCAGCCAAACCTTCCTTCTTTACCCTGCCAGGTGCCCTCCTGACCCCTCTGTTTCCAGCCAGCACCATTTCAGCCTCTGCTTTTCCTCTCCAAACTTCCTGCAGTGCCTGGAGGGCTCCTCAGGCTGATTGGAGAAGATGCCCAAACACCCAGGAAGGTTCCATGGATCTTCCTGAGCCTTTTGGGAAGCAAGAGGAGCAGAAGGTGTCTGCATACTCCTGAAAAAGCTGTCAGCCCATGGATCAGCCAGGAGCACCCTGTGCTGGGTCAGGAACTGCTGGAACGGGCCCAGAGAGTGGTGCTGAACGGGGCTGCATCAAAATGGAGGCTGTGGTGTCCCCCAGGGATCAGTGTTGGGCCCAGTTTGATATCTTTATAGATGATTTAGATGAGGGGATTGAGTCCATCATCAGCAAATCTGTGGATCAGCTGGAAGGCAGGAGGGCTCTGCAGAGGGACCTGGAGAGGTTGGAGAGTTGGGATGATCCCAAGGGGATGAGGTTCAACACAACAACCCCAAAAGGTGCCCAGCAGAAAAGGCAAGGCCTTTGGCACTGTCTCCCACAGGATATTCCTGGAAAAGCTGTGGATCAGCCATGTCTGGAAAGGGCCCAGAGAGTGGTGCTGAACGGGGCTGCATCAAAATGGCGGCTGTGGTGTCCCCCAGGGATCAGTGTTGGGCCCAGTGCTGTTCAGTGTCTTTAGTGATGATTTAGATGAGGGGATTGAGTCCATCATCAGCAAATTCACAGATGACACCAAGCTGGGGGGAGTGTGGATCAGCTGGAAGGCAGGAGGGCTCTGCAGAGGGACCTGGACAGACTGGAGAGTTGGGATGATCCCAAGGGGATGAGGTTCAACACAACAACCCCATGGGGAGCTCCAGGCTGGGGACAGAGTGGTTGGAGAACAGCCAGACAGAGAGGGACCTGGGAGTCTGGATTGCCAGGAAGGTGACCATGAGCCAGCAGTGTGCCCAGGTGGCCAAGAAGGCCAATGGCATCCTGGCCTGGATCAGGAACAGCGTGGCCAGCAGGTCCAGGGAAGGGATTCTGCCCCTGTGCTCAGCTCTGGGAGGCCACAGCTTGAGTCCTGTGTCCAGTTCTGGGCCCCTCAGCTCAGGAAGGAGATTGAGGTGCTGGAGCAGGTCCAGAGAAGAGCAAGGAGGCTGTGAAGGGATCCAGCACAAGTGCTGTGAGGAGAGGCTGAGGGAGCTGGGGGTGTTGAGGCTGGAGAAGAGGAGGCTCAGGGAGACCTCATCACTCTCTCCAACTCCCTGAAAGGAGGTTGGAGCCAGGGGGGGGTTGGGCTCTTTTCCCAGGCAACTCTCAGCAAGACAAGAGGGCAGGGTCTCAAGTTGTGCCAGGGAGGTTTAGGTTGGAGATGAGAAAGAATTTCTTTCTGGAGAGGGTGATCAGGCATTGGAATGGGCTGCCCAGGGAAGTAGTGGATTCTCCGTGTCTGGAGATCTTTCCAAAGAGCCTGGATGTGGCACTGAGTGCCATGGGCTGGGAACCACGGGGGGAGTGGATCAAGGGTTGGACTTGATGAGCTCTGAGGTCCCTTCCAACCCAGCCCGTTCTGTGATTCTATGAAAACTGGTTTGCACTGGGAGCCAACAGAGAAGGAATTTTTAGGGCCATTAGGAGAACCTTGGTCCCATTGCATCATCTGCTTGAGCTCCTTCAAATCCTCCTTGGTGTCTGTGGCCTTTCCAAGCTCCACTTTCCCCACTTCCTAGGGGAAGGAATGGTTCAGGATGTTCATATCCACCAAGGAACACAGTTAGGTCTTGGTTGAGTTCCTAAAGTTTTCAAGTAGGCAGGAGAACAAACAAAAAAAAGCCTTTTCTGTTCTTCCAGTGCTGGAATTGAGGCTGAACTGGTGGAGAGGTGATGGGTCAGATCCTGGGAGTTTTGCTTGGTCTCTGGTTCTGGGAACTGGAGTGGTTCTGGCTCTGCTGGGAGCTCTTTGAGATCCCACCAGATCCTGGTGTTCCCTACCTGACCCAATCCCTGGAGCCAACAGCTCAGGAGAGGCCCCTGGGGGGGCTTTTCCCAGACTTCTCACCCTCCCACCCCCCTGTGGAAGGGTTTTATTTGGAAAACTCAGGGTCATCCCCTCTGGTCTGCCTTTCCTGGAAAGCACCTGCTGGCTGTGGTGAGAAGAAGGGAAGAGAAACCTTGAAGAGCTCCAGGAGAACATTGGGCACTGCAGCTGAACCCACCACCCCCTGGAGAGGAGCTTCCTGGTGGTTTTTTGGAGGTTTTTCTGGATGCTTTAGACACAGGGGGATTGTTCCAGAGCTGCTGGGATGCTGTTCAGGTTTTGCCACGTTTCCTTCTGTCTCCTTTGGTGCCAGGGAAGGTCCCCAAGCAGGCAGGGGCCCTGGCTCTGGACCTTTCCCTCTGCCATCAGTCACTCTCCCATGAATTAGGTTTGTTTCTCCTTGGTTTATTTGTGGTTTTGCCTCTCTGGCTTGGCAGGTACTTTTTTTGGATGAGTTCTGAACTTCTCCTTGGTCCTTCTATGCCTGCCTCAAAGCCTGGGTCTGTAGAGAGCCCCTTTTTATTGATTTTTTAATTTATTTTTTTTTTTTTAAATGGTCAATCCCGAGACGAAAAACATTGGATTTCCCATCTTGCATTAACTCTGCAAACATGTGGAGAGGACATCTTAGGTAAACTGACATCCAGTGCTCCTGGCTGCCTTCCCTCCTTCCTCTAAATGAGCTTTCCTTGTTCTCCTGTCCCTCCAGGCAATATTTAAAACAGGAAAGTCTGGACAAGAAAAGGAAAGAGTTGGACACCAATGGCTGGGCCTTGCTCAGTAAGAAGAGCCAGGTAGGTCTGGAGGGTCCCTCTTGGGCCTTGCTTTTCTTCCTGGTTGCTTTTCCAGTTTTCCTGCTGACTCCAGGTGGTGGCCAAATCCCAGATCTTGTGGCCAGGCTGCTTTGTTCTCCCACTTAGGGCTCAGAAATCCCCCTCTGCTCCTGCTGCCACCCTCTTGTCTTCTCCTGCTGGCATTGCAGCCCTGGAATCATCAGATCCTGGGATGATTTGGGTTGCAGGGACCTTAAAACCCCCCCCAGTGCCACCCCCCCTGCCATGGGGACACCTCCCCCAGCCCAGGGGGCTCCAAACCCCATCCTAACCTTCAGCACCTCCAGGGATGGGGCAAACACCCCAAAAATCATCTCCTGGACCCCTCAGATGGTTCCTTCCAACCCAAACCATTCCCTGATCCCAAACCATTCCCTCAGGGGGTGATGGAGGCCACCATGGGGTGACCAAATCATTCAGTGCCACCCCCCATGCCATGGGGACCCCTCCCCCCAAACCCCATCCCAACCTTCAGCACCTCCAGAAATGGGGCAAACACCCCAAAAATCATCTCCTGGGACACTCAGATGATTCCTTCCAACCCAAACCATTCCCTGATCCCAAACCATGGGCAGGGACACCTCCCCCCACTCCACATTGCTCCAAACCCCATCCCAACCTCCAGAAATGGGGCCCCCCCACCCCAAAAATCACCTCCTGGACCCCTCAGATGGGCTTTAAGGTTCCTTCCAAACCATCCCATGATCCCAAACCATCCCATGATCCCAAACCATTCCATGAGGACCTCTCCCCCATCCCAGGGGGCTCCAAACCCCATCCCAACCTTCAGCACCTCCAGGGTTGGGGCAGCCACAGCTTCTGGGGACACCCAGGGGCTCCCCCCCCTCCCTCAAATTCCAGAATTTCTCCCTCATCTCCATCCTCAGTCTCCCCTCAGACACTTTCAAGCCGTTCCCCCTCCTCCCATCCCTCCAGGGCCTCATCCCAAATCCATCCCCAACATTCCTGGAGGTGCCTCCTGGAGGTGTCTGAGGGCACTTGAGGTGCTCCAAGGTCTCCCCACACTCTACCTCCTAAGGATTTATTTGAGGAGGATCCTTCCCTTGGAGCTTTCCATGTTTAAAAGCTGGGGAGTGGGGAAGTGGCTCCTTTGGGAAGCAGCAGTTGGGTTTTGTGTCCTTTGTTTTTCAGGAGATCCCTCAGCAGATGAATGGCAGTGACTGTGGGATGTTTGCCTGCAAATATGCTGACTGCATCACCAAAGACAAACCCATCAACTTCACCCAGGTAACCCCCCCCCTGCTCCTCCTGCTCAGGGATAACCCCGGGGCAGATTCCAAATCCTTTTTGGCCTCTTTGGGGGTTTTAAAGTTCCCTCCCCCAGCTCGTGGTGCTGCTCCTCAGAGTGGAGCTGACCCAAAGCATCACTTTGGTTCTTCTCACCCTGGAAAATTCAGAGAAAACCCAGAAAGTTCTTGCAGAGCTGGGGGAGAATTTAGGGAGGGGGGAAAAGGGGGGGTTAACACACCCTGAGGGTCACAATATGGGGTTGGAAGGGACCTCAAGGAAGTTCTTGTGGAGCTGGGGGAAAATCTGGGGAGGAGGAAAAGGGAGGGACAGACCCTGACCTCAAAGAAGTTCTCGTAGAGCTGAGAGGGATTTGGGGAGGGGGAAAAGGGGGGGTTAACACACCCTGAGGGTCACAATATGGGGCTGGAAGGGACCTCAAGGAAGTTCTTGTGGAGCTGGGAGAGGGACACACACACAGCCCCCCCATCCCAAGGGTCAGAGGAAGGGACCTCAAGGAAGTTCCTATAGAGCTGGGGGGAATTTGGGGAGGGGGAAAAGGGGGGGACAGACTTCAAACTGGAGCCAGGATTCCAGGGGGGGGTCTCCCCAGGGCAGAGCAGAACCTCCCTGGATCTGCTGGACACACTTTTCCTGATGCCCCCCAGGCCACCATTGGCCTCTTGGCCACCAGGACCCATTCCTGACCCTTGGGGAATTTCCCCATTGGGGTCCCCGAGCCACCCTTGGGGTCCCCGAGCCACCCTTGGGGTCCCTGAACCACCCTTTGGGATCCCTGGGCCACCCTTGGGGTTCCTGGGCCACCCTTGGGGTCCCTGGGCCACCCTTTGGGGGTCCCAGAGCCACCCTTGGGGTCTCTCAGCCACCCTTTGGGGTCCCCGAGCCACCCTTGGGATCCCTGGGCCACCCTTGGGGTCCCTGGGCCACCCTTTGGGAGTCCCAGAGCCACCCTTGGGGGTCCCTGGGCCACCCTTGGGTTCCGTGAGCCACCCTTGGGTTCTGTGAGCCACCCCTGGGGTCCCTGATCCATCCTTGGGGTCCCTGATCCATCCTTGGGGTCCCCGGGCCACCCTTGGGGTCCCAGAACCACCCTTGGGGTCTCTCAGCCACCCTTTGGGGTCCCTGAGCCACCCCTGGGGTCCCCGAGCCACCCTTGGGGTCCCCGAGCCACCCTTGGGGTCCCTGATCCACCCTTGGGGGGTCCCCGAGCCACCCTTGGGGTCCCTGAGCCACCCTTGGGGGGTCCCCGAGCCACCCTTGGGGTCCCCGGGCCACCCTTGGGGTCCCCGAGCCACCCTTGGGGTCCCCGAGCCACCCTTGGGGCTCCTCTTGTGCTCAGATCCTTGGAGCAGGACCCCACTTCAGCTCCCAGATCCCTTCCAGATCCCAGTTAATGGACTGGAACAGAACCAGTACCTTGAATATCAGTGCTATTGATCCTCACCAACCTCCCTCCCACCTTGGGAAGATTTTCCTGCTAATTATTCTTTTGAAATTTAAATAAAAAAAAATAAAACATCCTCAGAGCTTTGGGATCTCCTCCCCTGTCCCTTTCCCTAAGGAATTCCCCCCAGGAAAGGCCCCAACTTCCCGAGCTGCTCCCAGGGCACCACAGGAAGGGCTGCCCAGTTCCTGCTTCACACTAATTGGTTTTTTTTTCCCTTTTTTCCCTCTTTTTTCCCCCAAAGCAACACATGCCCTACTTCCGCAAGCGGATGGCTTGGGAGATTCTCCATCGGAAGCTCCTCTGATGCTGGGCAGGACCAGGAGCTGCTTTTCCATCACCAGATTGTAGCAAAAGTGCCCAAATTTTCCCATTCCTTCAGCTGCCCGGGAGGCTTCAGGCAAAGCCCCAGAAACCTCCTCTCCTTCCTTGGGGTTTCCTTCGGGTTTCCTTTGGGATAAAAACTCCACTGATGGACCAAGGCACAAGAGGAACCTTCAGAAGCACATTTGTCACCCCCTCCTCCCCCTTTTTTAAGTTTTTTTCTCTTTTTTTTGGGTGGGTTTGGACTCCTTTTCACCAGCAATTTTTCAGGTGCTGAGACTTGAGGGGGAACTTGGAGGATCTTTGATTTTGGGGTTTTTTGGGGGGTTTTTTTTGCTGCCACCTTTGAGCTGAGGGTGTGACTTGGAGGGGGAGGAGGCTGAATTCCAGGGGAGGGGAAAACACTTTGAGCTCTGGATGCTTTTTGCTGGAAAAAACCTCATTTTTGGGGTGAGTTTAAGGGGGTTTTTTATCTAGAGGAACTGTGTTACCTCTCACCCATCCCAAACTCTGCCCTCATCTTAAATGTTAAGGTTCTGCCCTTTGGAGAACCCCCCCTGATCTCCAGGAGGAGCTGGAGGATCCCTGGAAATGATTTATTTGGTCCAATTCCACTTTTTACAGAATTTTTTCTCTCCTTGCAAGAATTTCCCAAGTTTTTCACCTCAGCTCTTGACAGAAACTCCAGAAATTCAGGTACCAAACCCTGGAGCAGAGCTGCTGCACCCTTGAATGGTTTTGTAGATAACTTAGAAATGATTTCTCTGTGGTTTTGGGTTTTTTTGGTTTTTTTTATATATTTCTGGAGTGACAAAGAACAAACCCTCTGTGTGCATTCAGCTGGCTCTGGGATTTCCTCTGCCCCAGCTTCCCCTCCTCGCAGCAGCTCCAGAGTTGTTTTATCACCTTTCTCCTGCCTCCCAGGGGCTCAGCAGGAAAAATCCCTCCTCTTATTATGGATTTTTTTTTACTTTTCACTCATTTTGCACATTTTTCACCCCAGCTTTGATACTTCCAGCTTCTCAGAACCTTTTCCAAAGGGACCCCTGAGGACGAGCAGCTCCAGGACTGAGCCGTGGCCCCTTCCCTCCTGCCTGAAATATTCAGAAGCACTTAAACCCTAAAAAAAAAACCCCACAAAAACCACACTTTTGGGGCTGCTTCTGGATTTTTGGCCTCAGGTGGGGCCAGCCTGATGCTTGCAGATGGTTTAATTTATTCTCACCGGCTCCTCGTGTACAGAACCCTTTTTATTTTTATTTTTTTCCTTTTCCCAACTCAAGAAACAACGTCCACTTTTTGTATTTTCTGTCTCCAGAGACAGGAGGGATATTTTCTACACTTTTTTTTTTTCTTTTTTCCTCAACCTGGAGTTTTCTACAAAACAAAATCCCCCCCTTTTGCCTCCCCATTTCCTTCACCCCCCTCTCCCTCCAAGGTCGTGGTGTTTGTAGCTTGGTTTGTAGCTTTCCCTTTCCCCTCTGGGTGTTTTCTACTTCATTTATTACCTTTTTTTTCTATCTTTTACTGCAAGTAAAGAGCTGAGGAAAAAAAACCAAAAAAAAAAAGAATTAATCTTTATTTTTCTTTATTTTTTTTTTGCTCTCATCTCTTGGGATTCTCAGGAACTTCCCCAAACCTCCCTGTGAAGTTTCAGGGCCTGGAGTTGAAATAATAATTTTAATTATTATATTATTAATATATTATTAATAATAATAATAATTTTATTAGTAATTGAAATAATAATAAATTTTGGGGGGGTTTTAGCCTAATTTAATGGGTGAAAAACCCACATTTTAAGGGATTCTTGGGGGATTCTGCTCCTTGCTGGGCTTGGGGCTGGAGCTGCTGGCCCAGCAGCTTCCCCCCAGGAGTTTGGGGCTGAAAGAGCTTCTTACAATGCAGCAAAATCAACAACTTGGGGTTTTTTTTGGCTCTTTCCTCCTCAAAAAAACCCAAAGCAGGAGGGCAGAGCCTTCTCCTCTCAAAGGCTTCTTGTGCCCGGGGACCCTGAGGAGGCTCCCACCTCCTCCCTGCCCACCAAAAATGCATTCAGCATTTATTCCTTTTTATTTAATTTTTTTTTTTTTTACCTTATTAATAGAATAAATCATCTCCTCCAGGGCTGTGGGGATTTTCAGGTCATATTGACCTTTTTTTTTAACACTTTTCTTGGATCCTGATTCCTAGACAGGAGGAATTTTCATTTTATTTTTAATTTTTTCTTTTTTTTTTTGCCTTTTTCTTCCCAAAAAAAAACCTCTGGAGAAACCTCCCCAAAGTCCCCACTCTCCCAGCCCCCCTCTCAATGCTCCTTTCAGCTCTTCCCAAAGCTCTGCCTCCAATTTTTGGGGCTTTATTCCAGATTTCCAGAACTTTCCTCCCCCTGCCTTTCTTTGGGGGGGGGGGTTGGGATGAGGAGCTGGAGTTCTGTCCATGATTTCTGGGGTGTTTTGGGGGGATTTGGGCTGGGAACTGCAGGAAAAAAACATTCCCAGGTTTTTCTGGGATCGAGTTGGGTTTGGGAGCTCCTCCAAGGGAGGTGGCATCTGCCCTGGGGACATCTCTGTGTGTCCCCCCCCAAAAAACCACCCCAAAACCAGGGGGGATCCAAGAGTTGGAGCTGTGGAAGTTTCACCCTTTGTCCCCTTGGGGTTTGGGGGTGTCCCCAGCTTGGGGGTGTCCCCAGCTTGGAGCTTGTCCCTGGAAGCTCCAAAGTGTCCCCAATGGCCTGGGGAGTTGGGGACATCCTGAGGGGGTTGGGGACACCTGGGAAGGGTGGAGACATTGGGGATGGTTGGGGACATCTGGGATGGTTGGGGACATCCTGAGAGGGTTGGGGACATCCTGGGGGGGGTGGAGGCCCCTGGGATGGATGGGGACATCCTGAGGGGGTTGGGGACACCTGGGGTGGGTGGGGACATTGGGATCAATGGGGACATTGGGATGGGTGGGGGCACCTGGGATGGTCGGGGACATTTGGGATGGTTGGGGACATCCTGAGAAGATTGGGGACATCCTGAGGGGGTTGGGGACATTGGGATGGATGGGGACATCTGGAATGGATGGGGACATCCTGAGAAGATTGGGGACATCCTGAGGGGGTTGGGGACATCCTGAGGGGGTTGGGGACACCTGGGGTGGGTGGGGACATTGGGATCAATGGGGACATTGGGATGGGTGGGGGCACCTGGGATGGTTGGGGACATTTGGGATGGTTGGGGACATCCTGAGAGGGGTGGGGACATTGGGATGTTTGGGGACACCTGGGATGGTTGGGGACACCTGGGATGGGTGGGGACATCCTGAGAGGATGACTGGGGACACCTGGGATTTTTGAGGATATCTGGGATGGTTGGGGACATCTTGAGAGGGTTGGGGACATTGGGATGTTTGGGGACATTCTGAGGGGGTTGGGGACATTTGGGAGGGTTGGGGACATCCTGGGATGGGTGGGGACATCTGGGAAGGTTGGGGACATCTGGGATTTTGGGGGACATTGTTAGAGGGTTGGGGACATCTTGAGAGGGTTGGGGACACCTGGGATGGTTGGGAACATCCTGAGGGGGTTGGGGACATTTGGGAGGGTTGGGGACACCTGGGATTTTTGAGGACATCTGGGATGGGTGTGGACATCCTGAGATGGTTGGGGACATCTGGGAAGGTTGGAGACGTTTGGGATCTTTGGGGACACCTGGGATGGGTGGGGACATCTTGAGAGGGTTGGGGACATCCTGGGGGGGTTGGGGACATCCTGGGGGGGTTGGGGGACACCTGGGATGGGGACATTGGGATCAATGGGGACATTGGGATGGTTGGGGACATTTGGGATGGGGAGGGGAGGGGGGACGTCCTGGGGGGGCTGGGGACATCTGGGAAGGTTGGGGACATTTGGGGTGGATGGGGACCCCACGCATCCCCCGGGGGGGTTCAGGGGGGGCCCTTTGGGTCCCGACCCCCCCCAGGACTGGTTCCAACTGGGGGCCTGGATTTGGGGGGGACACACACAGGTGGCCTTGTTTGGGGGGGAGGGGGGTGATGTATTTGGGGGGGGGGGATGATTTATTTTGGGGTTTTTGCCTCCTGGAGGGGGGGGGGTTGGACTCTGAGCCCCCAGATTCTCAAATCTCTCAAGGGGGGGGGGAAATTTTTTATTGATCTCTCGGGGGGGGGGGATTGGGTGCCCCCACCCCACTGGGGGTGTTCCAGGGGTTTGGGTCAAATTCTTGGTGTTTAGGGAGGGGGAGGTTGACCCCCATCCCCTTTTCCCCCATCCTTCTCTCTCCCCATCATTCTCCCCCCCCATCCTTCTGCCCCCCCCATCCCCTTCTCCCCCCCATCCCCTTCTCCCCCCCATCCCCTTCTCCCCCCCCATCCCCTTCTCCCCCCCCATCCTTTCCCCCCCCCATCTTTTATTTTTAAGGATGGGGGGGGGGACGTTTAGAACCCCCCCCCCCCTCAGAACTGAGCACCTCTGCGTGCCTCAGTTTCCCCTCTTATCCCCTCCAAGAGCTGGAAACGGGGGGACTTCAAAAAAAACCAAACCCCTCTCGCCCCTCTTAACCCCAATCTCCATTCAAGCCACGGGACCCTCGGGTTGGGGTTTTTTTGGGGTTTTTTTGGGGTTTTTTGGGTTTATTTAATTTTTATTTATTTTTTTCTGCCCCCCCCTCGCCCCCCCCCGAATTTTTTTTTTTTTTTTTAATTTATTTCCTTTTTTTTCGGCTCAGGAGGACACAGAAGGAGCCTTTGTGCCCCCCCCAGAAGACTCCACGGGGCAGCTCTGGCTTTTTGCCACCCCAAATATTTTATTTTATTTTTTTTTCTTCGGGGGGGGGGACACAAAAAGCATCAAAAGCTGCTGAAACCTCCAAAAAAAACAGGAAAAAAAAATGGGGTGAAATCCCCCCCCCTCTTTGCATCTCTGGGGGGAGGAGCTGGAGAGGTTTGGGGGGGTTTAGGGTTTTCTTTGGGGGGGGGTTTAGAGAGGTTTTTTTGGGGGGTTTAAGGGGTTTTTTGGGGGGGTTTAAGGTCTTTTGGGGGGGGGTTAGAGAAGTTTTTTTTGGGGGGGTTTAAGGTCTTTTGGGGGGGCTTTAGGGATTTTTTGGGGGGTTTAAGGTTTTTTTTTGGGGGGGTTTAGGGTTTTTTTGGGGGGGTTTAGAGGGTTTTTGGGGGGGGATTTAGGGTTTATTTTAGGGGTTTTTTTGGGGGGGTTTAGGGTTTCTTTTGGGGGGGTTTAGAGAGATTTTTAGGGGGGGTTAAGGTTTTTTGGGGGGGGTTTAGGGGCTTTTTTTGGGGGGGGTTTAAGGGGTTTTTTTGGAGGGGTTTAGGGGTTTTTTTTGGGGGTTTGGTTTTTTTTGGGGGTTAAGGTTTTTTTGGAGGGTTTAGGGCTTTTTTTGGGGGGTTTAGGGTTTTTTTGGGGGTTAGGGTTTTTGGGGGTTTATATTTTTGGGGGTTTAAGGTTTTTGGGGGGTTTTGGGGGTTAGGGTTTTGGGGGTTTAGAGAGGTTTTTTTGGGGGGGTTTAAGGGGTTTTTTTGGGGGGGTTTAGGGGTTTTTTTGGGGGTTTAAGGTCTTTTGGGGGGGGTTTAGAGAGGTTTTTTTGGGGGGGTTTAAGGGTTTTTGGGGGGTTTAGAGAGGTTTTTTTGGGGGGGTTTAGAGGTCTTTTGGGGGGGTTTAAGGTTTTTTTTGGGGGGGTTTAAGGTCTTTTGGGGGGTTTAGGGATTTTTTTGGGGGGTTTAAGGTTTTTTTTGGGGGGGTTAAGGGGTTTTTTGGGGGTGTTTAAGGTTTTTTGGGGGGTTTAGAGGGTTTTTTTGGGGGGGGGTTGAGAGTTTTGGGGGTTAGGGGTTTTTTTGGGGGGGGTTTAAGGGGTTTTTTTGGGGGGGTTTAGAGAGGTTTTTTTGGGGGGGTTTAAGGTTTTTTGGGGGGGGTTTAAGGTTTTTTGGGGGGGGTTAAGAGAGGTTTTTTGGAGGGGTTTAGGGGCTTTTTGGGGGGGGGGCTTAAGGTTTTTTTGGGGGGGGTTTAGAGAGTTTTTTAGGGGGGGTTTAAGGTTTTTTTGGGGGGGTTTAGGGGCTTTTTTTGGGGGGGGTTTAAGGTCTTTTGGGGGGGTTTAGGGTTTTTTTTTGGGGGGGGGTTTAGGGTTTATTTTGGGGGGGGTTAAGGCTTTTTGGGGGGGGAGTTTAGGGTTTATTTTGGGGGGGGTGATGTGAGCATGGGGGGGGGTGTCCCCATGTTCAGTCCTGCCTGGGTTTGGGGTCATTTTGGGAGGGGGGGGGGGGGCACATTTGGGGTCATCTCTTGGGTTTGGGATGGATAAATGGGGGGGGGGGGTGGGGGGGACATCAGAAATTGGGGGGGGGGATATCGGGAGTGGGGGGGGGACACATCGGGACTTTTGGGCTCTGCCCCCCACCCTTCCCTGGTGACCCCAAATCTCCGGGGGGGTCATTTGGGTGATTTTGGGGGGGGGGGGATGAGCTCCGAAACGCCCCCCCCTCATAACCCCCCCGGGCTGGGTGAGAAATGGGTCAGAATCGGGTTTTTGGTTGCTCTTTTCCCACCATTTCGCTGCAAAACGGGGGTTGGGGGGGGGGTGGGGTGTCCCCCCCTCCCCTGACCCCCGCGACACTTTCACCCCCAACCCCCTTCCATCCCCGGCCTCTTTCCAGCCTCATTAACTCGGGATAATCGCGACTCATTAGCGCCCCTTCCCCCTCCCCCCCCCCCCTCCTCAGCAGCCTCGTTTTAATTTGGGGGGGGGGTCAAAAAGCCCCCATTGAACCCCAAATGAGGTTGTGGGGGGTTTGGGGTTTTTTTTTTTTTGGGGGGGGGGGTTCACAGCCCCCGAAGTTTTCTGTTGTGGCTTCTCCGCTGTCTCGTATCAGGGTTGTGCTTGGGGGGGGTTGGGGGGGTTTTCACCCCAATTATTTTATTTTTTGGGTGTTTTAAATATTTTTTTTTGGGGGGGGGGTTTAAGGAAGGGGGGGGGGGTTTCCCTCTTCCCGATTTTTTTTAATTGAGGGGGGGGGGAAGGAAAAGCGCGCGGAGCCCCCGCTTTAAAATCATTAAAAATACGGGAAAAAACCCCAAAATCACCACGATCGCCCTCAAAACACCCCCCCCCTCCTAGTCCATCCCCCCCCCCGCCAAGCAGCTCAAAGGGGGCTTTGTACCTTTCCCAAAGAGTCCCCTTTTCATCCCAAGCTCGGGAGGAGGAGGAGGAGGAGGAGGAGGAGGAGGAGGAGGAGGAGGAGGAGGAGGAGGAGGAGGAGGAGGAGGAGGAGGAGGAAGGGGCCGGGTCCGGGGGCGACTTTGACATCAGCTCCAAAAAATGCGCCCCCCCCCCCAAAAAGGGCCCCCTGCCCACCTTCAAAAGGGGGGGGGGGTCGCGGACAAAGGGGCTGTGTGTGCATCCCCCCCCAAATTGGGGGAAAAAAAGGGATTTTTAGTGCTGGGAGGGCGATTTAGGGGGGGGGGGGTTGGGTCATTCCCCCCCCTTTTTAAAGCGAGGTTTAAATTGAGTTTTGTTTTTAGGGGGGGGGGGTTTTCTCGCCCCCCCCCATGGGTAGAAACTGAATGGAGGATTCGTTTTGAGGTTGAAAACTGAAGTTTGGGGTGAAAATCGGGGAGATTTGGGGCTCGGAAATGAGTGAATTAAATATTAATGAGTTGAGGGGGGGGGGAAAAAGGGGGGGGGGGAAAAAAATCTCCTTTTTCTGGCCTTGCAGCCACACCTGGGGGACACCCAGACAAAAAGCTCCTTTTCTGCTTCCCCCCCCCCTTCCCGGGGAAAGATTTGGGGGAAATTCAGAGGAAAATGGCAGGAAAAAAAAAGGATTTTACCCCCCTCCCCCCCCCTTTTTTTTTTTTAATGAAAACCCCCGGTTTTTCAAGCAAAAATTAAATTCGGTTTTTTGAGGGGAGATAAAGAGAGGAGGAAATGGGGGGGGGGGGGAGGGAATGGTTCTGGTTTGGGGTTTTTGGGGTCTGTTCAAAACTTGGGGTGAAATCCGGGCAAAATGGGGCAAAAGTTGGGGCTAAATGGGGGGGGGGGAATGGGGAGAAGGGGTTGGGGTTTTGAGTCTTCTCCCTGAGGGTTTTGTTTGGGATTTATAAGGGAAATGTGGGGTTTTTTTCCTGGGAAATGGGTTTTTTTTTTTAGGGGGGGTTTTGGGGTGAATTCTGGGGATTTGGGGTAAAAAGCTCAGCGTGGGGCTGAGGTTTTGTTGCCCTGGGCTGAGTTTGGACCCAAAGGCAAGAGCTGGGGGTGGTGGCACCAAGGTGAGGACAGTCCCCAGGGGTGGTGGCAGCTTGGGGGGGGGATAGGGACACTTCCCTGGGGTGGTGGCATCGTGGGGAGGGGACACGAGGGAACATTGGTCCTGCGTGGTGGCATCAAGGTGGGGACAATGCTCTGGGATAGGGAAGGGGGGGGGACACTTCCCTGGGTGGTGGCATCACGGGGAGGGGACATTTGTCCCACATGGTGGCACCAAGGTGGGGACAGACCCCAGGGTTGGGGGGGTGACACGACACTTCCCTAGGGTGGTGGCATCGTGGGGAGTGGACACGAGGGGACATTTGTCCTGCGTGGTGACATCAGGGAGGGAGGGAGAGGTCTCTTTGTCCCCATCAAGGTGGGGACATTTGTCCTGGGTGGTGGCATCAAGGTGGGGACAGTCCCCAAGGCTGGAGGAGGGGGGACGGGGACACTTCCCCGGGGTGGTGGCATCGTGGGGAGGGGACACGAGGGGACATTTGTCCTGCGTGGTGGCATCAAGTTGGGGACAGTCTCTTGGGATAGGGAGAGGGGATGGGGACAATGTCCTGGGTGGTGGCATCAAGGTGGGGACAATCCCTTGGCTGGTGGCATCAGGGCAGGGGGGGTGGCATCGAGACACGGAGGTGACATCGAAGTAGAATGGGGACATCCTGGCAGAACGAGGTCCTCAGGGCAGGGGGGGGACATCAGGGCAGGGGGGGGACATCAGGGCAGGGGGGGACATCAGGGCAGGGGGGGGACATCAGGGCAGGGGGGGGACATCAGGGCAGGGGGGGGTCACCAGGGTGGTGGCATTGTCCCCTCCGTCCCTCTGGGCACATCCCCCCAGGTGGCCGCCATCCCATCCCGCTGGGAATGTCCCTTTTGGGACAGGGACATCCCCGTCCCCCCCCGGGCCTTGGCGTGGCCTTGCCCACGGGTGACACGGTGACACGGTGACACGGTGACAGTGGCGAAGGTGGCAGCGGAGCCCCCGGGGCGGGCAGAGTTAAAGGTTCCTCTCATTCCTTCCGCTCCCTGTGAATTCCTGAGATGTTTCCCAACCATTCCCTGATCTCCTTTCCAGAGCCCAAAACGGGGGAAAAATCGAACGGGGAAAAGGTGGCGGTGGGGACAAAAAAAAAAAAAAAACCCAAAAGGGGCAAAAAACCCCCCAAAAACCCCAAAAAACAACAAAAAAACCCCCTAAAAAACCGACCAAAAAATCCCCCCCAAAACAACAAAAAAGCCCCAAAAAACGGACAAAAAACCCCCCCCAAAAAAACAACAAAAAAGTCCAAAAAAACTCAACAAAAAAATCCTAAAAAAAACCGACAAACCCCCCCAAAAAAGCAACAAAAATACCCTAAAAACTGACAAAAAAAAACCCCAAAAAACAACAAAAAACCCACAAAAAACCGACAACCCCCCCCCCAAAAAACCCCCAAAAAAGCAACAAAAAAACCCCACAAAAAAACCAACAAAAAACGCACAAAAAACAACCAAAAATCCCCACAAAAAAACAACAAAAAACCCCCCAAAAACCCTACAAAAAACCTACAAAAAACAAACAAAAAACCGACAAAAAAATCCCCCCCCCAAAACAACAAAAAAGCCCCAAAAAAACGGACAAAAAACCCCCCCCAAAACAACAAAAAAGCCCCAAAAAACCCAACAAAAAAATCCTAAAAAAACCGACAAAACCCCCCAAAAAAGCAACAAAAATACCCTAAAAACTGACAAAAAAACCCCCAAAAAACAACAAAAAACCCACAGAAAACCGACAAACCCCCCCAAAAAAAACCCAAAAAAGCAACAAAAAAAACCCACAAAAAAACCCAACAAAAAACGCACAAAAAACAACCAAAAATCCCCACAAAAAACCAACAAAAAACCCCCCAAAAACCTACAAAAAACCCACAAAAAACGGACAAAAAAAAACCCCAAAAACCAATAAAAAACCCCAAAAAACCAACAAAAAACCCCAAAAACCAACAAAAAACCCCACAAAAAAACAACAAAAAACCCCCCCCAAAACCCCCCCCCAAACCCAAAAGATTAATTTTATTTTTGGGTTTTTTTTTTTTTTGGGGGGGGGTCCAAGGCTCCAGGTTAAATTTTGGGTGAAAAAACCCCCATTTTGGGGTCACCTGCCCCAGCTGGGTGGTTCCTCCCCCCTCAGCGGGACCAATGGGAACCTCGGGCTCTTTGGGGACTTCTTTGGGTTGTGGGGGGGGGGACACGGAGACACCGAGAGGGGTCTGGGGGGGGGATGCCCAGGCTGAGCCCCTCACCCAGACTCGGGGCGCATTGTGGGGGGGGGGCTCCATCCATCGCCTTCTGCAGCCTCGGGGAGCTGCTGGGGGGCCCCAAAAGCAGGGAGGGGATGGAGGGGGGGGGCAGGGGAGGTTGGGGGGGTGAGGGGGGGGGCGGCCATCCCGGTTTTAGTTGTTCCCAGCTCCGTTTTCCAGTGGAAAGCAGCGCGAGGAGCCAGGTCCTGGCCCCGCTCCCGGGGCGATCCAAGGCCAGAGCCACCGAGGCTCCTCCACCTGCTCAGTGTCCCCCCCCCCAAAAATAAAACCCCTTCAACCCCCCCCCCCAAGACCCCCTGGACCCCCCCCCACCCCTTCCCTTCCCAAAGGAGGAACCAAAACAATGGGTTTGAGGCTCCTCAAGCAACGGGGAAACTGAGGCACGGAGGGCACCCCGCAGATAATGGGGGAGGGGGGGGGGATAATTTGGGGTCCGAGCAGATTGGGGGGGGGCTGATGGATGGGGGGGGGCAGCCTGAGCCCAGCGATGCCCCCCGGGGTCGTTTTTTGGGGTGTTGAGGGTCCCCCCACGGCAGCACCGGGAACGCTCGGGATTTGTCTGCGGGGGGGGGGAGGGGTCGGGCTGCACCCCCGTGGCCGTGGGGTGGGGGGTGAGGGGGGGGATGAGGGGGGGGGGTGCTGACCCTACAGCACCTGCTGGGGCCATTTTGCATCCACCCCCCCCATTTCCCCCCCCCCCATCCCTTCCTCCCTCCCTCCCTCCCAGCCCCCCCCCCAAACATCTCACCTGTGGTGGGGCCAAGGGGGGGTTCAACCCCTCCGGGAACCCCGGGATAGGATGGGGGGGGGGGATTCAACCCTCCTGCCCCCTCCCCTTCCTTTGGGGGGGTCTTAGTCACCCTCCCGGGATGAGTTTTTTTTGGGGGGGGTCTCAGTCTCCCCCAGGATGAGTTTTGGGGGGGGTCTCAGTCTTCTGGAGACCACCAGAATGAGACGGGGGAGGGTGGTGTGACTCAACCCCCCCCCCCAGGAGACACCCCCCCCCCTAAAAGGGGGGTTCAGCTCCTCGGGATCCCCGGGATGAGCTCGGGAGGGTCCCCAGGGACCCCTAGACAGGGGAGGGGGCTTCGTCTTCCCGAGATGGGACCGGGGGGGGTGGACGTGAGGGGGGGGTGTCTGATGCGCAGGGACCCCTGGATAAGAATGAGGGGGGGTCGTTAACGCTGCAGGATGAGATCGGGGCGGGAGGGGGTGGTCCAGCCCCCCCCAAACCCCCCACGGGTGGGGTGAGATGGGGAGGGGTCTCCCTGGGAGCCCCAGGGAAGGGAAGGGGGGGGGGGCTCAATGCCCAGGACCCCCAGAACAAAATGGGGGGGGGCTCAACGTCCGAATGGGATCTGGGGGGGGGGGGAGAGGGGGTTGACCACCCGGGATGGGACTTGGGGGTGTCTCATACCCTGAATTCCCAGGATGGAACTGGGGGGGTGGTTTGTCTCAGCCCCCCCAAGGATGGGATGGGGAGGGGTCTCACTCCCGGGATCCCCAAAATGGAATGGGGGGGTGTTAGGGGGTGTCTCACCCCCATGATGGGATTGGGTTGGGGGGGGGGTGTCCTCACCCATCGAATCAGATGAGGCGATCCCAGGGGTGACCCCCCCCCTCAATCCCATCATGGGGGTGAGACACCCCCCAACGCCCCCCCCCATTCCATTTTGGGGATCCCGGGAGTGAGACCCCTCCCCATCCCATCCCGGGGGGGCCTGAGAGCCCCCCCTACCCCATCCCGGGGGTCTTGGGGAGTCCGTCCCCTCCCCCCAGCCCTATCGGGACCTTTCCAGCTCTGGGGGGGGTCTTGGGGAGTCCGTCCCCTCCCCCCAGCCCGATCGGGACCTTTCCAGCTACGGGGGGGGCCGGGGGGTGAATATTCGAGGTGGGGGGGGACCCCCACCCCCTTCCCCCCCTCCCCTCTCCCTCTCTGGCCGTCCCGGAGGGGGGCTGGGTCTGAAAGGGGGGGGTTAGGGGGGGGGGGGGGCTGTCCCGTCTCGGGTTACAGGGCCCGGGGGGCCGCGGTGGGACTTATACGCGGCTGCAGGCGGGAGCGGGCACTGCTCGGCCCGACGCGCGGTGAGGGGCTCCTCGCCATGCCCGGCCCCGCCGCCGCCCTCGCCATCCTCCTCCTCCTCCTCGTCGCTGTCGCCGCGCAGGACCGAGACCTCCGTGAGTACCGAACATCCCCCCCCCCCCCAACACCCCCACCCGCACCCCCCAAACTTCATCCCCTCCCGGGCAGGAGGCAGCGACCCCCCCATCACCCCTCCCCCGGAGTGGGGATTTGGGGTGAGGAGTTGGGGGAGGGGGAATGGGGGGGTGGCAGGGGAATGGGGGGGTGTTGGGGACACGGGGGACACGGGGGGACAGGGTGGGAGAGTGGGGACAGCGTGGCGCGAAGGGGGACGGGTGGGATGGGAGGGGGACACGGGGGAAACGTTTTAGGGGAGTTGGGGACAGTCTGGGGTGGGAGGGGACACTGAGTGACAGAGTGGGACACGGGGGGACAGCGTGGGACACGGGGGGACTGTGGGACAGCGGAGGACAGCGTGGCACGAAGGGGGACAGTCTGGGATGGGGACACGGGGGACACCGGGGGGGGACACGAGGGAAAAGTTTTAGGGGAGTTGGGGACAGTCTGGAGTGGGAGGGGACACTGAGTGACAAAGGGGGACACGGGGGGACAAAGGGGGACACCGGGGGACAGCGTGGGACACCGGGGGACAGCGTGGGACACCGGGGGACTGCGTGGCACGAAGGGGGACGGGGTGGGATGAGAGGGGGACACGGGGGACACCGGGGTTGGGGACAGAGTGGGACACGAGGGAAAAGTTTTAGGGGAGTTGGGGACACAGTCTGGCGTGGGAGGGGACACTGAGTGACAGAGTGGGACACGGGGGGACAGTGGGGGACATGAGGGAAAAGTTTCAGGGTAGCTGGGGGGACAGTTTGGGGTGGGAGGGGGACACTGGGGGACACTTTGGGCACTGGGGGACAATCTGGGACACGGAGGGACAGAATGGGACGTGGTGGGGGACAGCCCCGGGTAGCAGGGGAGAGGGTGGCACAGAGGGGACAGCCTGGGATGGGGACACTGGGGGACACTGGGGGATAGCGTGGGGGACAGCAGAAGGAGAGTGGGGGACAGCTTGGGGACACCTGGGGACATCCTGAGGTAGAGGGAGGTGGTGTGAGGTGGAAGGGGACAGTGTGAGGGGACAACCTGGGATGGGAGTGGGACACTGGGGGACAGTCTGGGGACACTGGGGGACAATCTGGGGATGTGGGGGGGACAGAGGGGGACAGGTCAAGGGCAGAAGGGGACAGCCTGGGGACAGGGGACAGCAGCAGGACCGTGGGGTGCAGCTTGGGGACAGCAGTGGGGGGGACACTGTGAGGACAGTGGGGGACAGGCTGGGGGTGGCAGGAGGCGGGCTGGGACAAAGGGACACAGCAGGGACACCCGGGTGCTGCTGGGGGACAACGGGGGGACACGGGGTGCAGCTGGGGGGAGGGGGGGATGGCATGGGGACAGCCTGGGGACAAGAGGGTCCAGCTGGGGACACAGGGTCCTGCTGGGGACAGAGAAGGGGACAGTGGGGTCCAGCTTGGGGACAGAGGGGTCCTGCGGGTCTTGGGGTGCTGGAGCACATCTTGGGGACACCGGGGAGCAACCTGGGGACCTTGGGGACACCAGGGCATCTGCTGAGGAACCCGGGGGGCACCTTGGGGACCCTTGGGGACATTCTAGAGACGTGTTCTGGGGACACTGGGACACATCCCGAGGTCCCTGGGGCCACCAGGGCACATCCCAAGGACACCTCTGGGGACATCCTGGGGACACTGGGGTGCAGGAGGTGACACTGGGGTGCAGGAGGTGACACTGGGGTGCAGCCTGGGGACACCCGGCCACTCCTTGGGGACCCTGGGCCACCTCCTGGGGTCACCAGGACACACCCCAGGGACACCTCTGGGGACATCGGGGGGCAGCCTGGGGACACCAGACCCCCCCTTAGGGACCTTGGGGACAATGGGGACACTGCCCGTGTCCCACTGGAGGTGCAGTGGCTGGGGGGGGGAGGTGACACTTTGGGGGGGGGGGTGTGACAATGTCCACGCTTCACCCCGCGGGACCCCCGTGGGACCCTCCCCCCTCCCACTAAGGGGGAGGGGACACTTTTAGCTGCTTGTCCCCCCCCCCCCAGTGGCAGTGCCACCCCGTGGGACACAGGTGACAGCGCTCCCCATCCCCCCTCTCCGTCGTGACCCCCCCCTTGCTGTCTCCTTATCGCGACACGGACGGGGGGAGGAGCCGCTATTTAGGGGTTTGTCACCGCCACCTCCCCCACGGGTGACAGAGCTCAATTCTGTGTGTCTCTCCCCCACTCGCTGCCCCTCTCCCCCCCCTCCATCGTGACCCCCCCCCTCGCTGTCTCCCTATCGTGACACGGACAGGGGGAGGGGACGCTCTTTAAGGGTTTGTCACCCCCTGAGTGGCACCGCCACCTCCCCCACGGGTGACAGAGCTGTGTGTGTGTCCCCACTCACTGCCCCTCTCCCCCCCCTCCATCGTGACCCCCCCCTCGCTGTCTCCTTATCCTTGCCCTGCACTATCGCGACACGGATAGGGGGAGGGGCCTCTATTTAGGGGTTTGTCACCCCCTGAGTGGCACCGCCACCTCCCCCACGGGTGACAGAGCTGTGTGTGTGTCCCCCCACACTCACTGCCCCTCTTCCCCACCTCCATCGTGACCTCCCCCTCGCTGTCTCCCTATCCTTGCCCCTCACTATCGCGACACGGACAGGGGGAGGAGCCGCTATTTAGGGGTTTGTCACCCCCTGAGTGGCACCGCCACCTCCCCCCACGGGTGACAGCGCTGTGTGTGTGTCCCCCCACACTCACTGCCCCTCTTCCCCACCTCCATCGTGACCCCCCCCTCGCTGTCTCCCTATCCTTGCCCCGCACTATCGCGACACGGACAGGGGGAGGGGCCGCTATTTAGGGGTTTGTCACACCCCCCCGTGACACCGCCACCTCCCCCACGGGTGACAGAGCTCAATTCTGTGTCCCCCCCCTCTCCGTCGTGACCCCCCCCTCACTGTCTCCTTATCCTTGCCCTGCACTATCGCGACACGAATAGGGGGAGGGGCCTCTATTTAGGGGTTTGTCACCCCCTGAGTGGCACCGCCACCTCCCCCACAGGTGACAGCGCTGTGTGTGTGTCCCACTCGCTCCCTCCCCCCCACACCTCCATCGTGACCCCCCCCTCGCTGTCTCTCTATCCTTGCCCCTCACTATCGCGACACGGACGGGGGGAGGAGCCACTATTTAGGGGTTTGTCACCCCTCGAGTGGCACCGCCACCTCCCCCACGGGTGACAGAGCTGTGTGTGTGTCCCCACACTCACTGCCCCTCTCCCCCACCTCCATCGTGACCCCCCCTCGCTGTCTCCCTATCCTTGCCCCTCACTATCGCGACACGGGTGGGGGGAGGAGCCGCTACTTAGGGGTTTGTCACCCCCCGAGTGGCACCGCCACCTCCCCCACGGGTGACAGAGCTGTGTGTGTGTCCCCCACTCGCTCCCTCCCCCCCACACCTCCATCGTGACCCCCCCCTCGCTGTCTCTCTATCCTTGCCCCTCACTATCGCGACACGGACGGGGGGAGGAGCCACTATTTAGGGGTTTGTCACCCCCCGAGTGGCACCGCCACCTCCCCCACGGGTGACAGCGCTGTGTGTGTGTCCCCCCCCCACTCGCTGCCCCCCCCTCACCCCCCCGATGTCGCCGCAGCCGAGGCGGGCAGCTGCCTGCAGGCCGGGCAGCGCTATCGCGATAAGGACGTCTGGAAGCCGGAGCCGTGTCGGATCTGCGTGTGCGACACGGGGACAATTCTGTGCGACGAAATCATCTGCGAGGAGCTGCGGGACTGTCCCACCCCCGAGATCCCCTTCGGAGAGTGCTGCCCCGTCTGCCCCGCCCCGGCTCCCAGCGGTGGGAGCGCTGCGCGGGCGCGGAAGGGAGCGGGACCGGGGGGTTAATTTAATCTGAGCTTTTTTTTATTTTATTTTATTTTATTTTATTTTATTTTATTTTATTTTATTTTATTTTATTTTATTTTATTTTATTTTATTTTATTTTATTTTATTTTGTTTTTATTTTATTTTATTTTATTTTATTTTATTTTATTTTATTTTATTTTATTTTATTTTATATTTTATTTTATTTTTATTTTGTTTTTATTTTATTTTATTTTTCCTTTTTTATTTTTATTTTATTTTACTTCGTTTTATTTTTTTTTATTCTACTTCGTTGTTTTTTATTTTGGTTTTCTTTTACTTCATTTCATTTCATTTTGTCTTCTTTTTATTTTATTTCGGTTTATTTCCTTTTATTTTGTTTTGTTTTGTTTTATTTCATTTTATTTTGTCTTATTTTTATTTATTTTCGTTTCCTTTTTATTTTTTGTTTTATTTATTTATTTTATTTTGTTTTGTTTTATTTCATTTTATTTCATTTTTGTTTTGTTTTATTTTTTTTTCGTTTTCTTTTCTTTTCTTTTTCCCTTTTTTTCTTTTTTCTTTCTTCTTCTCTTTCTTTTTTTCTTTTCTTTTCTTTTCTTTTCTTTTCTTTTCTTTTCTTTTCTTTTCTTTTCTTTTCTTTTCTTTTCTTTTCTTTTCTTTTCTTTTCTTTTCTTTTCTTTTCTTTTCTTTTCTTTTCTTTCCTTTCCTTTCCTTTCCTTTCCTTTCCTTTCCTTTCCTTTCCTTTCCTTTCCTTTCCTTTCCTTTCCTTTCCCTTCCTTTCCTTTCCTTTCCTTTCCTTTCCTTTCCTTTCCTTTCCTTTCCCTTCCTTTCCTTTCCCTTCCTTTCCTTTCCCTTCCTTTCCTTTCCCTTCCTTTCCTTTCCCTTCCTTTCCTTTCCCTTCCTTTCCTTTCCTTTCCTTTCCTTTCCTTTCCTTTCCTTTCCTTTCCTTTCCTTTCCTTTCCTTTCCTTTCCTTTCCTTTCCTTTCTTTTCCTTTCCTTTCCTTCTTTCCTTTCCTTTCCTTTCCTTTCCTTTCCTTTCCTTTCCTTTCCTTTCCTTTCCTTTCCTTTCCTTTCCTTTCCTTTCCTTTCCTTTCCTTTCCTTTCCTTTCCTTTCCTTTCCTTTCCTTTCCTTTCCTTTCCTTTCCTTCCTTTCCTTTCCTTTCCTTTCCTTTCCTTTCCTTTCCTTTCCTTTCCTTTCCTTTCCTTTCCTTTCCTTTCCTTTCCTTTCCTTTCCTTTCCTTTCCTTTCCTTTCCTTTCCTTTCCTTTCCTTTCCTTTCCTTTCCTTTTCCTTTCCTTTCCTTTCCTTTCCTTTCCTTTCCTTTCCTTTCCTTTCCTTTCCTTTCCTTTCCTTTCCTTTCCTTTCCTTTCCTTTCCTTCCCTTCCCTTCCCTTCCCTTCCCTTCCCTTCCCTTCCCTTCCCTTCCCTTCCCTTCCCTTCCCTTTCCCTTCCCTTTCCCTTTCCCTTTCCCTTTCCCTTTCCCTTTTCCTTTCCCTTTCCCTTTCTTCTTTTCTTTCATTTTATTTCATTTCATTTTATTTTATTTTATTTTATTTTATTTTATTTTCATTTCATTTTCATTTCATTTTATTTCATTTCATTTCATTTCATTTCATTTCATTTCATTTCACTTCATTTCATTATTTTTTCCATTTCATTTCACTCACTGCATTCATTGCATTTTATTTTAGCTTCTTTCATTTCATTTCATTTCATTTTCATTTATTCCATTTTATTTTTTAATTCGAAATTTCATTTTATTTAAACCCTCTTCCTAATTCTCCATTTTGCTATTTTATTCTTCATTTTCTCCCCATTTCCTTTCATTTCCCCCTCTCTCATTTCATTTTCTTCCCTTTGATTCCCTTTTCAATTTCATTTTGAACTTTTTCCTGTTCGCTCTCCCTGAATCCAATTTATTTTTCTCTCCTTTCATTTATCACTTTTTAGTCATTTTTCTATTTTCAATATTAAAATTCAAGCCTTTATTTTTAAAATTCAATTTTATTTTTAAATTCAATCTTTATTTTTACTGATATTTTCATTTTCCCTCCATTTATTTCCTTTTAATTCTTCATCTTTTCCCCTGGATTTTTTTTTATTTATTTCCCATTCCCAGGAATTCTTTTTAGATTTTCTCCTTTCTTTGGATTTTCCCCAATTTTTACCTTTCATTCCCCTCTTTATTTCCCAGAATTCATTTTAATTCCCCCCCAATTTTATTTATTATTTTTCTTTGATTTTTTTTCTCCTTCTCTGGATTTATTTCCAATTTTTTATTTTGATTTTTTAGGTTTTTTTTTTAACCTTTCTGCTCCTTATTTCAATTTCCTGTTTTTATTCTTGATTTTTCATCAATTTTCCTCTCTTTTGACCATTATTATGATTTTTTTTCCTGTTTTCCACTGATTTCTTTCCCCCTTTCCCTTTTCCCCTCAAACCTTTCCCTTCCTTTTACTTATTTTTATTTTTATTTTTTTTATTTAATTTTTTATTTATTTTTTTAGGTTTTTTTCCTTTTCAGTTTTTTTTTTTTTAATTTATTTCTTTGTTTGATTTGATTTTGATTTTTAATTAAGAAATAAATTAACCAACCAGCAGCGGGGCTGAAGTGGGGGAGAAGGCATGGGGACACCCATGGGGACATCCATGGGGACACCCATGGGGTCACTGGATCCATGGGGTCACTCCATCCATGGGGACATCCCATCCCTTGGGGACATCCATGGGGACATCCCATCCATGGGGTCACTCCATGCATGGGAGCATCCATGGGGTCTCTCCATCCATGGGGACATCCCATCCATGGGGTCACTTGATCCATGGGGACAATTGATCCTAGGGGACATCCCTTGGGGACAGTGGATCCATGGGACATCCCATCCATGGGGACATCCCTTAGGGGACAATTGATCCATGGGGATATCCATGGGGTCACTCCATCCATGGGGACATCCCATCCCTTGGGGACATCCATGGGGACATCCCTTGGGACAATTGATCCATGGGGACATCCCTTGGGAACAATCCATGGGGTCACTTGATCCATGGGGTCACTGGATCCATGGGGACATCCCATCCTTTGGGGACATCCATGGGGACAATCCATGGGATCACTCCATCCATGGGGACATCCCTTGGGGACAGTGGATCCATGGGGACATTCCATCCCTTGGGGACATCCATGGGATCACTCCATCCATGGGGACATCCATGGGGACATCCATGGGGTCACTTGATCCATGGGAACATCCCATGGGGACATCCATGGGGTCACTCCATCCATGGGGACATCCCATCCCATGGGGACATCCCTTGGGGACAACTATGGGGACAAGTGATCTATGGGGACATCCATGAGATCCCTCCATCCATGGGGACATCCCTTGGGGACAGTTGATCCATGGGGACATCCCATCCATGGGGACATCCCTTGGGAACATCCATAGGGACAATCCATGGGGTCACCCCATCCATGGGGACATCCTATCCATGGGGTCACTCCATCCATGGGGACATCCATGGGGACATCCCTTGGGGACATCCATGGGGTCACCCCGTCCATGGGGTCACTGGATCCATGGGGACATCCCATCCTTTGGGGACATCCATGGGGACAATCCATGGATTGAGCCCCCACTTCTCCTGCCCCCCCCCTCCCCCGCATGCTGCCATCGCTTTGCCCCCCCCTCGCTTTGGGGGAGCCCCCAGGCCCCCCCCGTTTGGCCCCACAGCCCCCCCAGGACCATTGTCACCTCCCCCCCACTCAGGACAGGGACAGAAACTCCCCCCCCGTGTGTCCCCCCCCCTCTAATTTCTCTTTTTTTTTGGTTTTTTTTCCTACAGGACAACCTGGCCCCAAGGTGAGTTTGGGGGTGCCCCCCCCCCCCGGGATCAATTTCCTGGGGTTTTGCCCTAAAAATAAATCGGGGGACAGGGACTCTGGGGGTGTCACCTCTTGGGGGGGGTCACCTCTTGGGGGGTGTCACCTCCTTTGTGGGTGTCACCTCCTGGGGGGTGGGGGGTTTGTTACCTCTCTGGGGGGTGTTTTACCTCCTGGGGGGGTTGTCCTTAAGGGGGGGGGTGTGGATTTTTGGGGTGCCCCCCCCTCACCCCCTGTTTTCTCCCCCAGGGACAGAAGGGTGAACCCGGTGACATTAAAGATGTGAGTGCCACAAATGATGGGGGGGGGACACACTCCTTACCCCCCCCCCCCAAAAAAAAAAGGGGGGGGGTTGGGGTCTTCCCCTTGCACCCATTCACCCCCTTTTTGTGTGTGTGTCCCCCCCCCCAAATTTCTCCACAGGTCGTAGGACCCCGAGGGCCCCCGGGACCACAGGTGGGATTGGGGGGTGCTGGAAAACTGGGGGGGGGGGGGAATCGGGGTGGGGGGAAAAGCTTTAGAGGGGGGGGGACAAGGGATTCCTGACCCCCCCTTTATGTCCCCCCCTTTTTCTCCCCCCCCAGGGCCCAGCAGGGGAGCAGGGACAGCGAGGGGACCGCGGCGAGAAAGGGGAGAAGGTGAGGACCCCCCCCCAAAATATTGGGGTGGGGGGGTTTGCAGAGCCCCCCCCCCCTTCTGTTCTCAATCTCCCTTTTATTATTAATCCCCCCCCTTTTTTATTAACCCCCCCCATTTTCCTTACCCCCCCTTTATTTAATTAACCCCCCATTTTTTATTAATCCCCCCTTTTTTAACCCCAATTTTTTAATTAACCCCCCTATTTTTTTAATTAACCCCCCTATTTTTTAATTACCCCCCCTATTTTATATTAACCCCCATATTTTTTATCCCCCCCCCACTTTTTACCAATCCCCCCTTTTTTTTTTCCCCCCCCCAGGGAGCTCCAGGTCCCCGGGGTAGGGATGGAGAACCCGGGACCCCCGGCAACCCAGGACCCCCAGGACCCCCCGGACCTCCCGGCCCCCCCGGCCTTGGTGGGGTGAGTATTTAGGAGGGGGGGGGGGTTGATATTTTTGGGTTGAAAAGCAGCAATTTTGTGTGTGTGGGGGGTCTGACCCCCCCCTTCCTTGCAGAACTTTGCAGCTCAGATGGCGGGGGGCTTTGACGAGAAGGCCGGAGGGGCTCAGATGGGCGTCATGCAGGGCCCCATGGTAAGACCCCCCCCCCTTTTTGGGACCCCCCCCTCACTCCAGGGGGGTCCATGTCCCACCTTGGTGTTGTCCCCATTTTGGGGACCCCCCCTCTTTGCCCACCCTGGGACATTTTCCTCTCCCCACCAGGGCCCCATGGGACCCCGTGGCCCCCCAGGACCTTCTGGTGCTCCTGTAAGTACCCCCCCCCCCTCCTTCTTCCCAACCCCCCCCTCCTTCTTCCCAACCCCCCCCTCCTTCTTCCCAACCCCCCCTTTCTTCTCCTCCTCCCCCCTTCTTCTTCCCCCCCCCACCCCAAACTCTTGGGGTGTCCCCTTGTCACCCCCCTGGTGTCACCCTCTCCCTTCCAGGGTCCCCAAGGATTTCAAGGCACCCCCGGAGAGCCCGGCGAGCCCGGAGCTGCTGTGAGTGTGTCCCCCCCCTCCTTTTGTGTTCCCCCCCCCTCACCTCTTCATTACCCCCCCATTAATTAAATCTGGGGACACGCCACCCCCCCTGTCCCCTTTAGGGTCCCATGGGTCCTCGGGGACCACCAGGACCACCTGGGAAACCCGGTGATGACGTGAGTGTGTCCCCCCCCCCAAATAAAACCAGCTGAGGACGGGCAGCTCAATGCAGCAGTGGCCTCAGCCAGAACCCAAGGATGAGTTTTATCCCCCCCCCGTTTTATCCCCCCCCCATTTTATCCCCCCCCCCCATTTTTCCTCCTTCCCCCCCCCCATTTTACTCCCTCCAGGGTGAGACAGGCAAACCCGGAAAATCCGGTGACCGTGGCCCCCCCGGACCCCAGGTATGGGTTGAGCTCTGTCCCCCCCCCCCCCAAAACCCCCCCCTGTCCTCAACTACCCCCCAAATCTCCCCCCTTCACCCCCAACCCTCCTCCTCCTCCTCTCCATAGGGTGCTCGGGGCTTCCCTGGGACCCCCGGACTCCCCGGAGTGAAAGGCCACCGGGTAAGTGTGTCCCCCCCCTCCTAAATGTCACCATCCCTGGTGACACAGTGGGTGGCACAGTGGGTGACACAGTGGGTGACACGTGTGTCCCCCCCCCCGTGTCTGTGTCCCCAGGGTTACCCCGGTTTGGATGGTGCCAAGGGAGAGGCGGGGGCTCCCGGAGCCAAGGCAAGTGTGGGGTCACCAGTGGGTGGGGGGCACTGTCCCCAAAGTGTTGGGGTCACTGTCCCCGTGTTGGGGTCACTGCCCCAAGGTGTTGGGGTCACTGTCCCCAAGGTGTTGGGGTCACTGCCCCATGGTGTTGGGGTCACTGCCCCATGGTATTGGGGTCACTGCCCCATGGTATTGGGGTCACTGCCCATGGTTGGGGTCACTGCCTCATGGCACTGGGGTCACTGTCCCCATGGTGTTGGGGTCACCACCCTCCTGGTATTGGGGTGACCATCCCTTGGTATTAGGGTGACCATCCCCCTGCTATTGGGGTCACCACCCTCCTGGTATTGGGGTCACTGTCCCCAAAGTGTTGGGGTCACTGTCCCCATGGCACTGGGGTCACTGTCCCCACGGTATTGGGGTGACCGACCGTGTGACATCGGGGTGACACCTCTATGGCATTGGGGACACCATCCCCGTGGTGTCTGGGCTAGTGGGGTGACCATCCCCATGGCACTGGGGTCACTGTCCCCATGGTGTTGGGGTCACCATCCCTCTGGTATTGGGGTCACCACCCTCCTGGTATTGGGGTGACCATCCCCTGGTATTGGGGCCATCACCCCTCAGGTATTGGGGTCACCACCCCCCTAGTGTTGGGGTCACCATCCCCATGATTTGGGGTGAAAATCCCCAGATATTGGGGTCACGACCCTCCTGGTATTGGGGTCACCACCCCCCTGGTGTCGGGGTTACCATCCCCTTGGTATTGGGGTGACCATCATCATGCTTTGGGGTGACCACCCCCATGTATTGGGGTGACCATCCCCATGCTTTGGGGTGCCCCCACGTTTTTGGGGTGCCCATCCCCCTGGCCTCGGGGCTGACCCCCTCCTCCCCTCAGGGTGAATCCGGTTCCCCGGGTGAGAACGGCTCCCCCGGCCCCCTGGTGAGTTCTGGGGATGGGAATGGGGGAAACTGAGGCACGGAGGGGGCTGGGTGGGCACCCCCACCCCCCCACCCCCCGTGCTGGGCAAGACAGAGCCCAAACCCTCCCCTTGTGTGTCCCCCCCCCCCACCCGTGTCCCCCCCCAGGGTCCTCGTGGGCTTCCTGGTGAGCGTGGACGTCCCGGTCCCTCGGGTGCTGCGGTGAGTGTGACACCTCCTGGCGTGGCCCTGGTGACACTTTGGTGTCCCCAAGCTGGTGGCTGGGGGTCCCCTGGCTGTGCCCCCCCCCACCCCCCTGTGACACCCCCAATTCCCCCCCCCACAGGGTGCTCGTGGCAACGATGGCCTCCCCGGTCCTGCTGGACCCCCCGTGAGTAAAGTGCTCCTTGTCCCCTCCTTGTCACCCCCCCGGGGGACATCGGTGTCCCCAGGGCCACCCCTCACTCTCTCCCCCTTTCCCCCCCCCCCCCCAGGGACCCGTTGGCCCCGCTGGAGCCCCCGGTTTCCCCGGTGCCCCCGGTTCTAAGGTAAGGGGGAAACTGAGGCACGGGGCTGACCCCACCGCAGTCTCCTTGGGGCTGAGCCCCCCCCGGGGGTGGCACTTGTCACCCGCTGTGTCCCCCCCCCGCAGGGTGAAGCTGGTCCCACTGGTGCACGAGGTCCCGAGGGTGCTCAGGGTCCCCGTGGGGAATCGGGCACTGCCGGCTCCCCCGGCCCCGCCGGTGCCCCCGTAAGTGTCACCTCTGTGTCCCCCCCCAAACCCAAACCTCCTCGCAGTTTGTTGTCCCCACTCGTGTCCCCTGGGCCTGGGGGACACGGGGAGGGGGGGTTGTGGGGGGGGGGTGGGGTTGTCATCTGCCTGCTGGGGGAAACTGAGGCACGGGCTTCTTGTAGGGGAACCCCGGGACTGATGGGATCCCCGGAGCCAAGGGCTCGGCGGTGAGTGGGGCTGGGGACAGGGAGGGGGACAGGGATGATGGGGACAGGGATGGGGACAGGGGAAGGGAGGGGGACAGGGAGGGGACAGGGATGGGGATGGGGACAGGGATGAGGGGACAGGGATGGGGACAGGGACGGGGAGGGGGACAGGGATGGGGACAGGGGACAGGGATGGGGACAGGGATGATGGGGACAGGGATGGGGACAGGGGACAGGGAGGGGGGGATGGGGACAGGGGACAGGGGGGGACAGGGAGAGGACAGGAGGGGATGGGGATGGGGACAGGGAGGGGGGGGACGGATGGGGACAGGGATGGGGACAGGGGACAGGGAGGGGGAAGGGGACAGGGATGGGGACAGGGATGGGGGGACCTGAGACCCTGGGGGAGGGGCTGCTGAGGGCTGAGCAAAGATTTTGGGGACAGGTGAGGGGGGAGGATGGACAAGGGGGGTGGGGGGAGGTGGTGGTGGGGATGTTGGGGACACTGGGGGGATGTTGGGGGCCACTGGGGCGATGCATGAGGACACTGGGGGGCTGCTGGGTGACACTGGGTGGGGGCACGGGGGGATGTTGGGGGGCACTGGGGGGATGTTTGGGACACTGGAGGGATGCATGGGGACACTGGGGGGCTGCTGGGGGGCACTGGGGAGGTGTTGGGGACACTGGGGCAGTACTGGGGGACAGTGGGGGGATGCATAGGGGACACTGGGGGGCTGCTGGGCGACACTGGGGGGATGTTGGGTGACATTGGGGGGATGTTGGGGACACTGGGGGGCTGCTGGGGGGCACTGGGGGGGGGCACAGGGGATAACGGTGACACGGGGGGTGGACAGGGGGGCGATGGGGACCCTGGGGACAGGGCTGTGTCCCCCTGATGGCAGCTGTCACCCCCAGGGTGCCCCCGGCATCGCTGGTGCTCCCGGATTCCCCGGCCCCCGCGGCCCCCCCGGTCCCCAAGGAGCCACCGGACCTCTGGGACCCAAGGGACAGACGGTGAGAGACCCCCGAGACCCCCCCTAAAAACAGGGGGACCAGGGCCATGGCCCCGCCCACTGCCATGTGGCCCCGCCCCCAGGGTGACGTTACCGCCCACAGGCCACGCCCCCACCCCCAAATTGTTTGTGGGTCCCCCTGGGGTCACCCCTGGGGTCACCCCGGGGTCAGTCCCAGGTCACCGGGTCCCCAATGGGGCTGGGGGGAGGGGATGGGGACAGGGATGGGGACAAGGATGGGACAAGGATGGGGATGGGGTGGGGATGGGTACAGGGATGGGGACAAAGATGGGGACAGGGATGGGGATGGGGACAGGGATGGGGACAAGGATGGGACAAGGATGGGACAAGGATGGGACAAGGATGGGGATGGGGTGGGGTGGGGTGGGATGGGGACAGGGAGGGGGACAAAGAGGGGGACAGGGATGGGGATGGGGACAGGGAGGGGGACAAGGATGGGACAAGGATGAGGACAAAGATGGGGATGGGATGGGGATGGGGACAGGGATGGGGACAAGAAAGGGGAGAGGGAAGGGAACAGGGATGGGGACAAGGATGGGGTGGGGACAGGATGGGGACAGGGATGGGGACAGGGATGGGGTGGGGACAGGATGGGGACAGGGATGGGGACAAGGATGAGGGTGGGGACAGGGACGAGGTTGAAGTTGGGATCAAGAATGAGGAGTGGGGGAGAAAAAGGATGGGGACAAAGAGAGAGGGGGGCTTGGGGACAAAGATGGGAGCAGGAATGGGGGATGGGGACAGGAGAGGGGACAATGACATGGATGAGGAGAGGATGGGGATGGGGACAGGGAAGGGGACAGGGAAGGGGACAGGGATGGGAACAGGGTTGGGGACAGGGTTGGGGACAAGGAAGGGGACAGGGAAAGGGACAGGGAAGGGGACAAGTTTGGGATGGGGAAAGGGAAAGGAACGGGGATGGGAGCGAAGGAGAGGAGGAGGCTGGGGACAGGGACAGGGCTGGTGACAAGAAGAGGGACAGAGATGTCCTGGAAAGGCTCCTGGGGACAGGGAGACATTTTGGGTGCCCCCCCAGGGAGAACCCGGCATCGCGGGCTTCAAAGGTGAACAGGGACCCAAGGGCGAGACGGTGAGTGGGGAGGGGACACGGGTGGGGACACGGGGGGAGGGGACACAGGGGGGGGACAGGGCCACCTCCAGCCCTCTCCCCCTCCCCCTGCTTGGGGCTGGAGCCTCAGCTCAGCCCTAATGAAGTTTTTTCCCCTAACGAGGCCCCTCGAGGGGCAGCGTCCCCCCCCTCCCCCCCCCTGCAGGGGAACAATAGCGGCTGTGTCCCTGTCCCCCCCCCTGGGGACATTTCCCCCTCGCTTCATTACCCAACATCAATGCTGGGGACAGACCCCACGGGGGGGCTCCCAGCACTGGCGCCAAACGGCCCCGTGGGGCTCCCCCCACCTGCAACCCCCCCCCCCCACAATGCCCCCCTTAAATCCCCCCCTCTGCAGCCCCCCCCCCAAGTCCCCTCCCTCTGCAGCCCCCCCAAATCCCCCCAGCAAATCCCCCCCTCTGCAGCCCCCCCCAAACATCCTCATCAACACCTCCCCCAAGCATCCCCCCCCAAACACCCCCCTCAACCCCCCCAAAATACCCCCCCTCAACATCCCTCCCAAACACCCCCCAAACCCCCCCCCAAGCTCCCCCCAACCCCCCTCAAGCACCCCCCTTAGCATCCCCCCCTTATCCCCTCCCCTCAACATCCCCCCCGAACTCCCCCCCTCAAAAATCCCCCCCCCAGCACCCTCCCCACATCACCCTCCCCTCCTCAACCCCCTCAAACCCCCTCAATACCCCCCCAAACACCCCCCCCAAAAAAAAGTCCCCCCCAAACATCCCCCAAAACACCCCCATCTGCAGCCCCCCCAAAAACCCCCCCCAAACACCCCCAGACCCCCAAACATCTCCCCAAACACCCTCCCCCAGCCCCCCAAAATCCCACCCCTCATCAACCTCCTCAATACCTCCCCAAGCCCCCCCCAAACCCCCCCCCCAAAACACCCCCTTAGCACCCCTCGTCGTCCCCTCCCCTCAACATCCCCCCCAAACATCCCCCCCAAAATCCCACCCCCCCTCAAATCCCCTCCTCAATACCCCCCCAAACAATCCCCCCCGCTGCAGCCCCCCCCCAAAATCCCCTCAAACACCCCCTTAGCATCCCCCCCATCATCCCCTCCCTTCAACATCCCCACCAAACTCCCCCCCTCAAAAAATCCCCCCTCAGCCCCCTCTCCTCATCACCCCCCCTCCTCAACCCCTCAACCTCTCAATACCCCAAACATTCCCCCCCCAAAAAAAGTCCCCCCCCAAATACACCCTTATCTAGCCCCCCCAAAAATCCCCCCCAAACACCCCCCAGA
>JALBCY010000255.1:0-75310 GCA_023079485.1 Archilochus colubris | reverse complement strand
CCCCCAAACCCCCCAAGCCCCCCCAAACCCCCCCGTCCCCCCTACCCGTGATCTCCCCGGTCTGGAGGGTGAAGGGGATGACGAGGCTGAAGGGCCGCAGGGTCTCGGGGGGGCTGGGGGGCTCCTCGGTGGCCTGGGAGGGGACAGGAGAGCTCAGAGCCACGGACACGACACCCCCCGAGGGGACCCCGAAACCCCCCGGGGACCCCAAACCCCCCCAGGGGACCCCAAAACCCCCCGGGGACCCCAAAACCCCCCACCCCAAACCCCCCACCCCAAACCCCCCCGGGGACCAACGGGGTCCCCAAACCTCCCCACCCCACAGCACCCCAAGGGGTCACCCAGGAGGCCACCGGGGCTTCAGAACTCATGGGGGGCATCGTGGGGACAACGCCATGGGGACAACCAGGGGGTCACAGCCCCATGGGGACAACCAGGGGGTCACAGCCCCGTGGGGACCTTCTTGATGTCCCAACCCCATGGGGATGACCATGGTGTCACAGCCCCACGGTGACCACCAAGGGGTCACAGTCCCATGGGGACCTTCTTGGGGTCACAGCCCCATGGGGAGCTTCATGGGGTCACAACACAATGGGGACAACCAGGGGTCACAGCCCCATGGGGACCTTCTTGATGTTCCAACCCCATGGGGACCTTCATGGTGTCACAGCCCCACGGTGACCACCAAGGGGTCACAACCCCATGGGGACCTTCTTGGGGTCACAGCCCCATGGGGACAACCAGGGGGTCACAACACAATGAGGACCTTCGTGGGGTCACAACACAATGGGGACAACCAAGGGGTCACAACCCCATGGTGACCTTCTTGATGTTCCAACCCCATGGGGACCTTCTTGGGGTCATAGCCCCATGGGGACAACCAGGGGGTCACAGCCCCGTGGGGACCTTCTTGGAGTCACAGCCCCATGGGGACCTTCATGGGGTCACAGCCCCGTGGGGACCTTCTTGGGGTCACAGCCCCACGGGGACCTTCTTGGGGTCACAGCCCCACGGGGACCTTCTTGGGGTCACAGCCCCATGGGGACCTTCGTGGGGTCACAACACAATGGGGACAACCAAGAGGTCCCAACCCCATGGGGACCTTCATGGTGTCCCAGCCCCATGGGGACCTTCTTGATGTTCCAACCCCTTGGGGACCTTCTTGGGGTCACAACCCCTTGGGGACCTTCAAGGGGTCACAACTCTATAGTGACCTTCATGGTGTCCCAAGCCTATGGGGACCTTCATGGGGTCACAACACAATGGGGACAACCAAGGGGTCACAACCCCATGGGGACCTTCTTGGGGTCACAGCCTCATGGGGACAACCAGGGGGTCACAGCCCCATGGGGACAACCAGGGGGTCACAACCCAATGGGGACCTTCTTGGGGTCACAGCCTCATGGGGACAACCAAGAGATCACAACCCCATGGTGACCTTCTTGATGTCCCAACCCCATGGGGATGACCATGGTGTCACAGCCCCACAGTGACCACCAAGGGGTCACAGCCCCGTGGGGACCTTCGTGGGGTCACAGCCTCATGGGGACAACCGGGGGGTCACAGCCCCATGGGGACCTTCTTGGGGTCACAGCCCCGTGGGGACATCCAAGAGGTCACAGCCCCGTGGGGACCTTCATGGTGTCCCAACCCCTTGGGGACCTTCATGGGGTCACAACTCTATAGTGACCTTCATGGTGTCCCAAGCCTATGGGGACCTTCATGGGGTCACAACACAATGGGGAGAACCAAGGGGTCACAACCCCATGGGGACCTTCTTGGGGTCACAGCCCCATGGGGACAACCAGGGGGTCACAACCCCATGGGGACCTTCTTGGGGTCACAACACAATGGGGACCTTCATGGGGTCCCAACCCCATGGGGTCCTTTGTGGTGTCACAGCCCCATGGGGACCTTTTTGATGTCCCAGCCCCATGGGGACCTTCTTGGGGTCACAGCCCCATGGGGACAACCAAGGGGTCACAGCCCTATGGGGACAACCAAGGGGTCACAGCCCCATGGGGACCTTCTTGGGGTCACAGCCTCATGGGGACAACCAAGGGGTCACAGCCCCGTGGGGACCTTCTTGATGTCCCAACCCCATGGGGATGACCATGGTGTCACAGCCCCACGGTGACCACCAAGGGGTCACAGTCCCATGGGGACCTTCTTGGGGTCACAGCCCCGCGGGGACAACCAGGGGGTCACAGCCCCATGGGGACCTTCTTGGGGTCACAGCCTCATGGGGACAACCAGGGGGTCGCAGCCTCATGGGGACCTTTTTGATGTCCCAACCCCTTGGGGACCTTCATGGGGTCACAACACAATGGGGACAACCAAGAGGTCACAACCCCATGGGGACCTTCTTGATGTTCCAACCCCTTGGGGACCTTCATGGGGTCACAACACAATGGGGACAACCAAGGTGTCACAACCCCATGGGGACCTGTTTGATGTCCCAACCCCTTGGGGACCTTCATGGTGTCACAGCCCCACAGTGACCACCAAGGGGTCACAGTCCCATGGGGACCTTCTTGGGGTCACAGCCTCATGGGGAGCTTCATGGGGTCACAACACAATGGGGACAACCAGGGGGTCACAGCCCCGTGGGGACCTTCGTGGGGTCACAGCCTCATGGGGACAACCAGGGTGTCACAGCCCCGTGGGGACCTTCTTGATGTCCCAACCCCATGGGGACCTTCGTGGTGTCACAGCCCCATGGGGACCTTTTTGATGTCCCAACCCCATGGGGACCTTCACAGGGTCCCAACCCCCAGGGGACCTTTGTGGTGTCCCAACCCCATGGGGACCTTCTTGGGGTCACAATACAATGGGGAGAACCAAGGGGTCACAGCCTCATAGGGACCCTTTTGATGTCCCAACTCCTTGGGGACCTTCTTGGGGTCACAGCCCCATGGGGACCTTCTTGGGGTCACAGCCCCATGGGAACCTTCATGGGGTCACAACACAATGGGGACAACCAAGGGGTCACAACCCCATGGTGATCTTCTTGATGTCCCAACCCCATGGGGACCTTCAAGGGGTCACAACTCTATAGTGACCTTCATGGTGTCTCAAGCCCATGGGGACCTTCTTGGGGTCACAGCCTCATGGGGACAACCAAAGGTCACAGCCCCGTGGGGACCTTCTTGGGGTCACAGCCTCATGGGGACAACCAGGGGGTCACAGCCCCGTGGGGACCTTCATGGGGTCACAACACAATGGGGAGAACCAAGAGGTCACAACCCCATGGGGACCTTCTTGGGGTCACAGCCCCATGGGGACAACCAGGGGGTCACAACCCCATGGGGACCTTCTTGGGGTCACAACACAATGGGGACCTTCATGGGGTCCCAACCCCATGGGGTCCTTTGTGGTGTCACAGCCCCATGGGGACCTTTTTGATGTCCCAGCCCCATGGGGACCTTCTTGGGGTCACAGCCTCATGGGGACAACCAAGAGGTCACAACCCCATGAGGACCTTCTTGGGGTCACAACCCCATGGGGACCTTCTTGATGTTTCAACCCCATGGGGACCTTCAAGGGGTCACAACTCTATAGTGACCTTCATGGTGTCCCAAGCCCATGGGGACCTTCATGGGGTCACAACACAATGGGGAGAACCAAGAGGTCACAGCCCCATGGGGACCTTCGTGGGGTCACAGCCCCATGGGGACAACCAGGGGGTTCCAACCCCATGGGGACCTTCGTGGTGTCCCAGCCCCATGGGGATGACCAAGGTGTCACAGCCCCATAGGGACCCTTTTGATGTCCCAACTCCTTGGGGACCTTCTTGGGGTCACAGCCCCATGGGGACCTTCTGGGGGTCACAACAAAATGGGCACCACCAAGGTGTCCCAACCCCATGGTGACCTTCTTGGGGTCACAGCCCCATGGGGAGCTTCATGGTGTCACAACACAATGGGGAGAACCAAGAGGTCACAGCCCCATGGGGACCTTCTTGATGTCCCAACCCCATGGGGAGCTTCATGGTGTCCCAACCCCATGGTGACTTTCACGGTGTCCCAGCCCCACGGTGTCCATCATGGCCCCAACCCTTCCTCATGGTCACCCAAGTCTCCCAACTCTCACAGCCCCAACCCCATGGGTGCCCCTCATGGTCCCACCCCCTTGATGTCCCCCATGGAGTCAGGAACCCATGGTGGAGCCCATCATGGCCCCAACCCCATGGCACCCCCCAGGGCCCCAACCCCATGGCACCCATCATGGCCCCAACCCCATGGAACCCATCATGGCCCAAACTCTGCCTCATGGAGCCCACCACGATCCCAACCCTTGATGCCCACCATGATCTCCCAACCCCATGGAACCCGTGATCACCCAACCCCATGAAGACCACCATGGTCCCAACCCCACATTGCCTACCACAGCCTCAACTCTTTGATGTCCACCATGATCTCCCAACCCTTGATGGCCACCATGATCTCCCAACCCCTTGATGACCATCATGATCTCCCAAACCTTGATGCCCATCGTGGTCCCAACCCCATGGAGCTCATCATGGTCCCAACCCCATGGAACCCACCATGGTCACTCAACCCTTTGATGTCCACCATGGCCTCAACCCCATGGAACCAACCATGACCTCCCAACCCTTTGATGCCCACCATGATCTCCTGACCCCATGGAGCTCATCATGATCCCAACCTTTGATGTCCACCATGGTCACCCAACCCTTGATGGCCACCATGGTCTCCTGACCCCATGGAGCTCACCATAGTCACCCAATCCTTGATGGCCACCATGATCTCCCAACCCTTAATGGCCACCATGGCCTCAACCCCATGGAGCTCATCACAGTCCCAACCCCCTGATGGCCACCATGATCTCCCAACCTCTTGACGGCCACCATGATCTCCCAAACCTTGATGCCCACCATGACCTCCCAACCCCATGGAACCCACCATGGTCTCCCAACCCTTGATGGCCACCATGATCTCCCAACCCCATGAAGACCACCATGGTCCCAACACCACATTGCCTACCACAACCTCAACTCTTTGATGGCCACCATGGTCTCCTGACCCCACGGAACCCACCATGATCTCCCAACCCTTGATGGCCACCATGGTCTCCTGACCCCATGGAGATCACCATGATCCCAACCCCTTGATGCCCACCATGGTCACCCAACCCCATGGAGCTCACCATGATCTCCCAACCCTTGATGCCCACCATGATCTCCCAACCCCATGGAGCTCACCATGATCTCCCAACCCTTGATGCCCACCATGATCTCCCACCCCCACGGAGCCCACCCTGCCCCCCCGACTCACCAGGACGTGGAAGGGGCTGTTGGGGACGTGTTCCCCCCCGAAGCGGATGGTGATGACGTATTTCCCGGGCTCGGGGGCGGTGTAGTAGATGTCAAAGGTCCCATCGTGGTTCTCCACCACGTCCACATCCAGCTCGGCCCCGTCAGGGGTGGACACCTTGCAGGTGACCTTGCCCTGCCCCGCGGCCTTGGCGTCCACCGTGATCACCGTCTCCTCCCCGATCTGGATGGTGGGACCCAAGCAGGCACCTGGGGGGGGTTTGGAGGTCACCAACGTGGGATGGGCGTGGCCACCAGCGTGGGCGTGGTCACGTCATGGTCATGGTCATGGTTGTGATCATGGTCATGGGTGTGGTCACCGCCACTGCCATGGTCACCATGGTGGTCGTGGCCACATCCCGATCACCACCATCATGGTCCTGGTCATGGGCGTGGTCAATGATGTGGTCACAACCACTTTTAGGGGCATGGTCACCATTGTGGTCATGGGTGTGGTCATGGGCGTGGTCAGCCATGGTCTTGGGCACCATCATGGTCATCATTGTGGTCACCATCATCACCATGGTCACAGGCACCATCATGGTCACCATTGTGGTCATGATCATGGTCATGGGTGTGGTCACCACCACTGCCGTGGTCATGGCCACACCCTGATCACCACCATGATGGTCCTGGTGAAGGTCAGGGTGGGGTCACCAGCACCAGTGTGGCACAGGTCAGTGTCATGGTCACCATTGTGGTCATCACGTCATGGTCATGGTCATGGTCACCATCATGGTCATCGTTGTGGTCACCACCATCACCATGGTCATGGTCACCATCATGGTCACCATTGTGGTCATGGTCATGGTCAGTCATGGTCTTGGTCACCATCATGGTCATCGTTATGGTCACCACCATCGTTTGGGTCACGGTCACCATTGTGGTCATAGTCATGGTCGCCATCATGGTTTGGTCGCCATCATGGTCATCATTGTGGTCACCATCATCGTTAGGGTCATGGTCACCATCGTGGTCACCACTGTGGTCATGGTCATGGTCAGCCATGGTCTTGGTCACCATCATGGTCATTCTTGTGGTCACCATCATCGTTAGGGTCATGGTCACCACTGAGGTCATAGTCAGTCATGGTCATGGTCACCATCATGATCATCGTTGTGGTCACCACCACTGTTATGGTCATGGTCACCATTGTGGTCATGGTCTTGGCCACCACCATGGTCATCGTTGTGGTCACCATCATCGTTAGGGTCATGGTCACCATCATGGTCACCACTGTGGTCATGGTCAGTCATGGTCTTGGTCACCATCATGGTCATCGTTATGGTCACCACCATCACCATGGTCATGGTCACCATCATGGTCACCATTGTGGTCATGCCCAAGCCCATGGTCATTCTTGTGGTCACCACTGAGGTCATGGTCAGTCATGGTCTTGGTCACCACCATGGCCATCGTTATGGTCACCATCATCGTTAGGGTCATGGTCCCCACCATGGTCACCATTGTGGTCATAGTCAGTCATGGTCTTGGTCACCATCATGGTCATCGTTGTGGTCACCACCACTGTTATGGTCATGGTCACCATTGTGGTCATGGTCTTGGCCACCACCATGGTCATCGTTGCGGTCACCATCATCGTTAGGGTCATGGTCACCATCATGGTCACCACTGTGGTCATGGTCAGTCATGGTCTTGGTCACCATCATGGTCATCGTTATGGTCACCATCACTGTTATGGTCACGGTCACCATCGTGGTCACCATTGTGGTCATGGTCATGGTCTTGGTCACCACCATGGTCATCGTTGTGGTCACCACCATCACCATGGTCATGGTCACCATCATGGTCACCACTGAGGTCATGCCCACGCCCATGGTCATTCTTGTGGTCACCATCATCGTTTGGGTCATGGTCACCATTGTGGTCATAGTCATGGTCGCCATCATGGTCATGGTCACCATCATGGTCATTGTTGTGGTCACCACCATCACCATGGTCATGGTCACCATCGTGGTCACCACTGTGGTCATGGTCATGGTCACCATCATGGTCTTGGTCACCACCATGGTCATCGCTGTGGTCACCACCATCACCATGGCCATGGTCACCATCCTGGTCACCACTGAGGTCATGGCCACGCCCATGGTCACTCTTGTGGTCACCACTGAGGTCATGGCCACCACCCGTGGTGACCTCAGGGTGGTGTCACCATCACTGTCCTGCTCACCACGGCCACGGCCACCATCGAGGTCACCACCGTGGTCATGGCCACCCCACGGCCACCCCATAAGGACCCCACAGCCACCCCTGGTGTCCCCGTGGGGTCCCCGTGGGGTCCCCGTGGTCCCCCCCAGCCCCACCCCCGTCACTCACCCAACCCGTGGCCCCCGATGGAGACTGCGGAGAGAGAGAGAGAGATGGGGGGCAGTGAGAGAGCTATGGGGCAGGGGGATCTGTGGGGCAGATCTAGGGGGCTGTGGGGTCTGTGGGGCAGGATCTATGGGGCAGGATCTATGGGGTCTGTGGGGCAGGATCTATGGGGCAGGATCTATGGAGTCTGTGGGGCAGGATCTATGGGGCAGATCTACGGGGTCTGTGGGGCAGGATCTATGGGGCAGGATCTATGGGGTCTGTGGGGCAGGATCTATGGGGCAGGATCTATGGAGTCTGTGGGGCAGGATCTATGGGGCAGATCTAGGGGTCTGTGGGGCAGGATCTATGGGGCAGGATCTATGGGGTCTGTGGGGCAGGATCTATGGGGTCTGTGGGGCAGGATCTATGGGGCAGATCTAGGGGTCTATGGGGCCTGTGGGTCAGGATCTATGGGGCAGGATCTAGGGGTCTATGGGGTCTGTGGGGCAGGATCTATGGGGCAGGATCTATGGGGTCTGTGGGGCAGGATCTATGGGTCTATGGGGTCTGTGGGGCAGGATCTATGGGGCAGATCTAGGGGTCTATAGGGTCTGTGGGGCAGGATCTATGGGGTCTGTGGGGCAGGATCTATGGGGCAGGATCTATGGGTCTATAGGGTCTGTGGGGCAGGATCTATGGGGCAGGATCTAGGGGTCTGTGGGGTCTGTGGGGCAGGATCTATGGGGCAGATCTATGGGTCTATGGGGTCTGTGGGTCAGAGGGATCCATGGGTCAGATTTATGGGTTGGGGTCAATGGGTTGGGGGTCTGTGGGTCAGGACCTATGGGTCAGGTCTATAGGTCAGGGTCTCTATGGGGCAGACTCTCTGGGTCAGGGTCTCTGGGTCAGCTCTGTGGGTCAGGATCTATGGGTCTGGATCTATGGGTTGGATCTATGGGTTGGGGTCTCTATGGGTCAGGTCTATGGGTTGGGGTCTTTATGGGTCAGATCTATGGGTTGGATCTATGGGTCGGATCTATGGGTCAGGGTCTCTGGGTCAGGGTCTATGGGTTGGGGTCTATGGGTCAGATCTATGGGTTGGATCTGTGGGTCAGGATCTATGGGTCGGGGTCTCTCTGGGTTGGGCTCTCTGGGTGAGGGTCTGTGGGTGGGGGGTCTGTGGGTCAGCTCTATGGGTCAGGATCTGTGGGTCAGGGGGGTCAGAATCTATGGGTTGGGGTCTCTTTGGGTCAGGGTCTATGGGTCAGATCTGTGGGTCAGGTCTGTGTGTGGGGGGGGGTCTATGGGTAGGGGTCTCTATGGGGCAGCTCTATGGGGCAGATCTCTGGCTCAGGATCTGTGGGTCAGTGGGTGTGTGTGGGTGTCTGTGGGTGTGGGTCTCTATGGGTCAGATCTGTGGGTCAGATCTATGGGTCAGGCTCTGTGGGTCAGGATCTGTGGGTCAGGGTCTCTATGTCAGAATCTATGGGTCAGGAGGATCTATGGGTCAGGCTCTGTGGGTCAGTGTGTCTGTGGGTCGGTGTGTGTGTGGGTCAGTGTGTGTCTGTGGGTCAGGGGGATCTATGGGTCAGGCTCTGTGGGTCGGTGTGTGTGTGGGTCAGTGGGTCAGTGGGTCTGTGTCTGTGGGTCAGGCTCTGTGGGTCAGTGGGTCTGTGGGTCTGTGTGTGTGTGGGTCAGTGTGTGTCTGTGGGTCAGTGGGTCAGGCTCAGTGGGTCTGTGTCTGTGGGTCAGCTCTACGGGTCAGTGTGTGTGTGGGTCAGTGGGTGTCTGTGGGTCAGGGTCTGTGGGTGGGGGTCTCTATGGGTGGGGGTCTCTATGGGTCAGAATCTATGGGTCAGGGGGATCTATGGGTCAGCTCTATGGGTCAGGCTCTGTGGGTCAGCTCTATGGGTCAGTGTGTGTGTGGGTCAGTGGGTCAGTGTGTGTCTGTGGGTCAGGGTCTCTATGGGTCAGCTCTATGGGTCAGCTCTATGGGTCAGTGTGTGGGTCAGTGTGTGGGTCAGGGGGATCTATGGGTCAGCTCTATGGGTCAGTGTGTGGGTCAGGGGGATCTATGGGTCAGTGTGTGGGTCAGCGTGTGGGTCAGGGGAATCTATGGGTCAGCTCTATGGGTCAGTGGGTCAGCGTGTGGGTCAGCGTGTGGGTCAGCGTGTGGGTTAGTGTGTGGGTCAGGGGGATCTATGGGTCAGCTCTGTGGGTCAGGGGGTGCCCACCTGTGACCAGACACTTGCTGGCGTCCCCCGCGGGCAGGGCCGTGGGTCTGAAGGGGGACTTGGGGATCTCGTCGCCCCCATAGCGCACGGTGATGCCGTAGGGCCCGGCCAGCGCGGGGACGTAGGACACGGTGTAGGTGCCGTCCCCGTGGTCCCCGATGGAGGCGGCCGTGGGGCGACCCTCGGGGTCCTGGGGACACCCCCGGCCCTCAGCACACGGGCACTTGGGGGGCGCCACCCACACCCCAGGGGGGCCCGACCCACACCCCAGACCCACACATCCCATACAACCCACCCCACACCCCATATGGGGCCCACAACCCCCTATGGGACCCAACCCACACCCCTATGGGGCCCAACCTACACCCCCGACCCCACACATCCCATCGGTCCCACCCCACACCCCCTACAGATCCCACCCCACACCCCTATGGGGCCCAACACACACCCCAGTGGGGCCCGACCCACACCCCAGCCCCACACATCCCATAGGTCCCACCCCACACCCCTGTGGGACCTGACCCACACCCCAGCCCCATAGCTCCATGGGTCAGCCCCACACCCTGATGGTGACCCCAGCCCCCCAGATCTATGGGTCAGCCCCACACCCTGATGGTGACCCCAGCCCCACAGATCCATGGGTCAGCCCCACACCGTGATGGTGACCCCAGCCCCCCAGCCCCACAGATCCATGGGTCAGCCCCACACCGTGATGGTGACCGCCAGCCCCCCAGCCCCCCAGATCCATGGGTCAGCCCCACACCGTGATGGTGACCCCAGACCCCCGGATCTATGGGTCCCAGCCCCACACCGTGATGGTGACCGCCAGGCCCCCGGTCCCTGCCAGCCCCCCAGCCCCACAGATCCATGGGTCAGCCCCACACCCTGATGGTGACCCCAGCCCCACAGATCCATGGGTCAGCCCCCCAGATCCATGGGTCAGCCCCACACCGTGATGGTGACCGCCAGCCCCCCGGTCCCGGCCTCCCTGGCGTCGATGCTGAACTCCACGGGTCTCGTGGCCGTGATCCCGTTCGCCCCCAGCCCGGGGCCGCTCGCCCGAACCTTGCTGGCGTCGTGAGCTGGGACGGCCCGGAGCTTGAAGGGGCTGGGATGGGGGGAAAAGGGGGGAGAGAAGGGGTTAGGGGGGGAGAGAGGGGGGGAAAAGGGGGGAAATGGGGGGGAAATGGGGGAGGAAAGGGGGGAGAAAGGGGGGAAAAGGGGGTTAGGGGGGGAGAGAGGGGGGAAATGGGGGGAAATGGGGGAAATGGGGGGGAGAGAGGGGGGAAAGGGGGGGAAAAGGGGGTTAGGGGGGGAGAGAGGGGGAAAAAGGGGGTTAGGGGGGAGAAAGGGGGGAGAGAGGGGGGAAAGGGGGGGGAAATGGGGGGAAAAGGGGTCAGGGAGACAGGGGGGATGTGGGGGGGAAAGGGGGAGAAAAGGGGGGAAACGGGGGGGAAATGGGGGGAAAATGGGGGGGAAAGGGGGTTAGGGGGGGAGAGGGGGGGAAAGGGAGGAAAAGGGGGGAAAAGGGGGGAAAGAGGGGGAAAAGGGGGGGAGAGAGGGGGGAAAGGGGGTTGGGGGGGAAAGGGGAGAAAAGGGGAGTCAGGGAGTGTGGGGGGACAGGGGGGAAAAGGGGGGCAGAGGGGACAGGGGGGCAGGGGGAGTGTGGGGGGATGTGGGGTCAGGGGGGACAGGGGGGGAAAAAGGGGGTTAGGGAGGAGAAAGGGGAGAAAAGGGGGGGAAAGGGGTGGAAATGGGGGAAAAGGGGGGGAAAAGGGGGGGAAAAGGGGGGGAAAGGGGGGGCAGAGGGGGGGAAAAGGGGTCAGGGAGACAGGGGGGATGTGGGGGAGAAAAAGGTGAAGGAAAATGGGGAGAAATGGGGGAGGAAAGGAGGGAAAAGAGGGGGGAAAAGAGGGGAAAAAAGAGGGAAATAAGGGAAAAAAAGGAGGGGGAAAAAGGAAGAGAAGAGGGGGAAAAACGGGGGAGAAAGGGGAGGAAGAGGGGAGGAAATGGGGGGAAAAGGAGGAAAAACAGGGGGAAAAGGGGGGGAAAGGGGGGAAAAGGGGGGGAAAAGGGTGGGGAAGGGGGGAGAAAGGGGGAGAAAGGGGGGAAATGGGGGAAAAGGGGGGAAAAGGGGGTTAGGGGGGGAGAGAGGGGGGGAAAATGGGGGAAAAAGGGGGGGAAATGGGGGGAAAATGGGGGACAAGGGGGGAAAAGGGGTAAGGGGGGAAAAAGGGCGGCAGGGGGGGAAAAAGAGGGAACAGGGGGGGAAAGGGGGGAAAATGGGGAAGGGGGGGGAAGGGGAAAAGGGGGGAGAAAGGGGGTCAGGGGGGCAGGGAGTGGGGGACAGGGAGGAAAAGGGGGGAAAAGGGGAAAAAGAGGGGAAAAGGGGGGGAGAGAGGGGGGAAAGGGGGGAAAAGGGGTCGGGGGGCAGGGGATGTGGGGTTAGGGGGGGACAGGGGGGGAAAAGGGGGGGAAAGGGGGGGAAAGGGGGTCGGGGGGGCAGGGAGTGTGGGGGGACAGGGGGGAAAAGGGGGGCAGGGGGGGATCAGGGGGGGAAAAGGGGTAAGGGGGGTCAGGGGCGTCAGGGGGGGAAAGAAGGGGTCAGGGGGGGCATGGGGGGATAAGGGGTTTGGGGGACATGGGGGTCAGGGGGGGCATAGGGGGGTCATGGGGACACATGGGGGTCTGGGGGGACATGGGGGTCACAGGGACACATGGGGGGGTCATGGACACACGTGGGTCGGGGGGGGACATGGGGGTCAGAGGGGGACATGGGGGGACACACATGGGTCACGGGGACACATGGGGGTCGGGGGGGGACACGGGGGTCACAGGGACACATGGGGGGGTCACGGGGACACACGGGGGGGTCAGGGGGGGACATGGGGGTCAGAGGGGGACATGGGGGGGTCACAGGGACACGTGGGGCTCGGGGGACACATGGGGGGGTCATGGGGACACACGTGGGTCAGGGGGACACATGGGGGGGTCAAGGGGGGACATGGGAGGTCATGGGGACATGGGGGGGTCACAGGGACACATGGGGGTCAGGGGGGATATGGGGGGACACACATGGGTCACGGGGACACATGGGGGGGGTCACAGACACACGGGTGGGTCAGGGGGGACATGGGGGTCGGGGGACACATGGGGGTCAGGGGGGGACATGGGGGTCAGGGGGACACATGGGGGGGTCACGGACACACGGGTGGGTCAGGGGGGACACACGGGTGGGTCAGGGGGTGCCCCCCCTCCCCCGTGGGTCGCTGCCCACCTGCGGGGCACCTCCTGCCCCCCATAAGTGACCGCCAGGGTGTGGGGCCCATCGGTGGGGGGGGTGTAGGTGACTTTGTGGGTTCCGTCCCCGCAGTCCCGAACCTCGACTGGGATCAGGGCACCTGTGGGGCAGAGGGGATGTGGGGCAGGGAGCTGTGGGGCAGGGAGCTGTGGGGCAGGAGGAGGTGGGGGGCAGGGAGCTGTGGGGCAGGAGGAGGTGGGGGGCAGGGAGCTGTGGGGCAGGGAACTGTGGGGCAGGGAGCTATGGGGCACGAGGAGATGTGGGGCACAGAGCTATGGGGCAGGGAGCTATGGGTCATGGATCTATGGGGCAGGAGGAGGTGGGGGGCAGGGAGCTGTGGGGCAGAGGGGATGTGGGGCAGGGAGCTGTGGGGCAGGAGGAGTGGGGGCAGGGAGCTATGGGGCACGAGGAGATGGGGCACAGAGCTATGGGGCAGGGAGCTGGGTCATGGATCTATGGGGCAGGAGGAGGTGGGGGCAGGGAGCTGTGGGGCAGGGAGCTATGGGTCATGGATCTATGGGGCAGGAGGAGATGTGGGGCAGGGAGCTGTGGGGCAGGGGATGTATGGGGCAGGAGGAGGCAGGGGGCAGGGAGCTGTGGGGCAGGGAGCTATGGGTCATGGATCTATGGGGCAGGAGGAGATGTGGGGCACGGAGCTGTGGGGCAGGAGGAGGTGGGGGGCAGGGAGCTGTGGGGCAGGATAAGATGTGGGGCAGGGAGCTATGGGGCATGGGATGTATGGGGCAAAGGATTTATGGGGCAGGGAGCTGTGGGGCATGGGATCTATGGGGCAGGAGGAGGTGGGGGCACAGAGCTATGGGGCAGGGAGCTATGGGTCATGGATCTATGGGGCAGGATAAGATGTGGGGCACGGAGCTATGGGGCAGGGAGCTGTGGGGCAGGGAGCTATGGGGCATGGGATGTATGGGGCAGGAGGAGGTGGGGGGCAGGAGATGTATGGGGCAGGGAGCTGTGGGGCAGGATAAGATGTGGGGCACAGAGCTATGGGGCATGGGATGTATGGGGCAAAGGATTTATGGGTCAGGGATCTATGGGGCAGGAGGAGATGGGGGCACAGATCTATGGGGCATGGGATCTATAGGGCAGGGATCTGTGGTCAGGGATCTATGGGGCAGGGAGCTATGGGTCATGGATCTATGGGGCAGGAGGAGATGGGGGCACAGAGCTATGGGGCAGGGAGCTGTGGGGCATGGGATGTATGGGGCATGGGATTTATGGGGCAGGGAATCTATGGGGCACGGGATGTATGGGGCAGAAGGAGATGTGGGGCAGGGAGCTGTGGATCAGGGATCTATGGGGCAGGATAAGATGTGGGGCACGGAGCTATGGGGCATGGGATCTATGGGGCACAGGATTTATGGGTCAGGGGTCTATGGGGCACAGATCTATGGGTCAGGGATCTATAGGGCAGGGATCTATGGGGCACAGACCTATGGGGCACAGATCTATGGTCAGGGATCTATGGGTCAGGGATCTGTGGGGAAGGGATCTATAGGGCAGGGATCTATGGGGTAGGGATCTATAGGGCAGGGCTCTATGGGGAATGGATCTATGGGGCATGGAGCTATGAGGCACAGGATCTATGGGGCATGGGATCTATGGGTCAGGGATCTATGGGTGAGGGATCTATAGGGCAGGGATCTGTGGGTCAGGGGTCTATGGGTCAGGGATCTATAGGGCAGGGATCTGTGGGTCAGGGATCTATGGGTCAGGGATCTATGGGTCAGGGATCTATGGGTCAGGGATCTATAGGGCGCAGATCTATGGGTCAGGGATCTGTGGGTCAGGGATCTATAGGGCGCAGATCTATGGGTCAGGGATCTATAGGGCGCAGATCTATGGGTCAGGGATCTGTGGGTCAGGGATCTATGGGGCAGGGATCTATGGGTCAGAGATCTGTGGGTCAGGGGTCTATGGGTCAGGGATCTATGGGGCACAGATCTATGGGTCAGAGATCTATGGGTCAGGGATCTATGGGTCAGGGATCTGTGAGGAAGGGATCTCTAGGGCAGGGCTCTATGGGGAATGGATCTATAGGGCAGGGATCTATGGGGCACAGATCTATGGGGCATGGAGCTATGAGGCACAGATCTATGGGTCAGGGATCTATAGGGCAGGGATCTGTGGGTCAGGGATCTATGGGGCACAGATCTATGGGGCACAGATCTATGGGTCAGAGATCTATGGGTCAGGGATCTGTGGGTCAGGGTCTGTGGGTCAGCACATCCCCTGTGCCATGGGGTCCCCCCTGTCCCCCCCACATCCCCCCCCCGTCCCCCCCTGTCCCCACCTACCCGTGGGTCCCCTCAGTGTCACCTCCAGGGCCGCCCTCCCGGCCCCACTGCAATCGGCCGTGAAGCTCTGGGGCAGCCGCGCCCGAACCGTGGGGCCCAAACCCGACCCCGAGAGCTTCACCTGCCCCGGGTCACAGAGCTCCTGAACGCACACCCGGAACGGGCTCCCTGCACGGGACACCACGGGTCACCACGGGGGCATCATGGGGGCACCATGGGGGCACCACGGTGTCACCACAGGGCACCACGGGGGACCAGGGGGTCACTATGGGGGACCAGGGGGACCAGGGGGCACCACGAGGGACCATGGGGCACCATGGCATCACCACGGGACACCACGGGGGACCAGGAGGCACCATGGGGACACCACAGGACACCATGGGACACCAAGGGACATCACGGGACACCACGGGGGACCATGGGGCACCACGAGGGACCAGGGGGCACCATGGGGTCACCATGGGGCACCACGGGGCACCACGGGGCACCACGGGGCACCATGGGGACACCAGGGGGCATCATGGGGCACCATGGGGACACCAGGGGGACACTATGGGGGACCAGGGGGACCATGGGGCACCAGGGGGCACCACGGGGCACCACGGGGACACCACGGCGTCACCATGGGGGACCAGGGGGTCACCATGGCATCACCATGGGGGCACCATGGGGCACCATGGGGACACCAGGGGGGACCACAAGGCACCACGGCATCACCATGGGGACACCACGGGGCACCATGGGGCACCACAGCGTCACCATGGGGCAGCAGGGGGTCACCATGGGGCACCATGGGGTCACTATGGGGGACCAGGGGGACCAGGGGGCACCATGGGGGACCAGGGGGACCAGGGGGACACCACGGGGGACCAGGGGCCACCATGGGGACACCACGGGGGCATCATGGGGCACCATGGCATCACCATGGGGGCACCATGGGGTCACCACGGGGCATCATGGGGCACCACGGCGTCACTACAGGGCACCACAGGGCACCATGGGGGACCAGGGGGCACCATGGGGACACCAGGGGGCATCATGGGGACACCACAGGGCACCACGGGGGCATCACGGGACACCACGGGGCACCAGGGAGACACCAGGGGGCACCACGGGACACCACGGGGGCACCACAGGACACCATGGGGACACCAGGGGGCATCATGGGGCACCATGGCATCACTACGGGGCACCATGGGGGCACCAGGGGGGAACCATGGGGACACCATGGGGACACCACGGGGCACCACGGGGGCATCATGGGGCACCACGGGGGTCCATGGGACACCATGGGGCACCACAGGGTCACCACGGGGCACCATGGGGCACCACGGAGGCACCATGGGGTACCATGGGACACCATGGGGACAACATGGGGCACCACAGGGGACCACAGAGCACCAGGGGGCATCATGGGGCACCATGGGGGACCAGGAGGCACCATGGGGACACCACAGGACACCATGGGACACCATGGGTCACCACGGGGGACCAGGGGGCACCATGGCATCACCATGGGGCACCATGGGGACACCACGGGGCACCATGGGGACAACATGGGGCACCACGGGGGACCACAGGGCACCATGGGGCACCACGGGGACACCACGGGGCACCATGGGGACACCACGGCGTCACTACGGGGCACCACAGGGGCACCACGGGTCACCACGGGGGACCAGGGGGCACCATGGCATCACCATGGGGTCACCATGGGGACACCACGGGACACCACAGGGCACCAGGGGGCACCACGGGGCACCACGGCGTCACCATGGGGCACCACGGGGGCACCACGCGGCACCATGGATGTGAGGTCAGTGTGGGGTCGATGGGGCATCATGGCCATGGGGTCAAGGAGGTCAATGGGGTCAACGAGATCAATGGGGTCAATGGGGTCAATGAGGTCCATGAGGTCAATGAGATCAATGGGGTCAATGGGGCATCAAGGCCATGGGGTCGATGGGGTCAATGAGGTCAATGAGGTCAGTGGGGTCAATGGGGCATCAAGGTCATGGGGTCAATGGGGTCAATGGGGTCAATGGGGTCGATGGGGTCAATGGGGTCAATGGGGTCATGGGGTCCCCATGCCCATGGGGTCACCTCCTCCCTGGGCCCCACGTGGGGCCCCGCTCAGCACCCTCTGGGGTCACCACGCCCATGGGGGGCTGTGGGTGCCCCCCTGATCCCCTGGGTCCCCCCTGGGTGTCCCCCCTGATCCCCTGTCCCTCCCCTGGGTCCCCCTCACCAGACATGGGGTGTCCCCCCCTGTGTCCCCCCTTACCAAGTATGGGATGTCCCCCTGTGTGTCCCCCCCTCACTGGGTATGGGGTGTCCTCCTGTCCCCTCCCCAGTTATGGGGTGTCCCCCCTGATCCCCTGTCCCCTCTCTGTCCCCCTCACCAGTTCTGGGGTGCCCTCCCTGTCCCCCCCTCCCCAGTTCTGGGGTGTCCCCCCATGTTCCCCCCTCACCAGTTATGGGGTGCCCCCCTGTGCCCTCACCAGTTAAGGGGTGCCCCCCTGTCCCCCCCCTCCCCAGTTATGGGGTTCCCCCCCTGTCCCCTCACCAGATATGGGGTGCCCCCCTGTCCCCTCACCGGGTATGGGGTGTCCCCCCTGATCCCCTGTCCCCCCCTGTCCCCTCCCCAGTTCTGGGGTGCCCCCCTGTCCCTTCACCAGTTATGGGGTGTCCCCCCTGTGTTCCCCCCTCACCAGTTATGGGGTGTCCCCCCCGTTCCCTCAGCAGATATGGGGTGTCCCCCCTGATCCCCTCTCCCCAGTTATGGGGTGCCCCCCCTGTCCCCTCACCAGTAATGGGGTGTCCCCCCCTCACTAGTTATGGGGTGTCCCCCCTGTCCCCCCCCTCACCAGTTATGGGGTGTCCCCCCTGATCCCCTGTCCCCCCCTGTCCCCTCTCTGTCCCCCTCCCCAGTTGTGGGGTGTCCCCCCTGTCCCCCCTCACCAGGGATGGGGTGTCCCCCTCTGTGTCCCCCCTTACCAAGTATGGGGTGTCCCCCTGTGTGTCCCCCCATCACCAGTTATGGGGTGTCCCCCTGATCTCCTCACCAGTTATGGGGTGTCCCCCTTGTCCCCCCCTCACCAGTTAAGGGGTGTCCCCCCCTGTCCCCTCACCAGTTATGGGGTGTCCCCCCTGATCCCCTGTCCCCCCCTGTCCCCTCTCTGTCCCCTCACCAGTTATGGGGTGTCCCCCTGTGTGTCCCCCACTCACCAGTTATGGGGTGTCCCTCTTGTCCCCTCCCCAGTTAAGGGGTGTCCCCCTTTCCCCCCCTCACCAGTTATGGGGTGTCCCCCTGTCCCCCCCTTACCAAGTATGGGATGTCCCCTATGTCCCCCCCTCATCAGTTATGGGGTGCCCCCCCCGTCCCCTCACCAGATATGGGGTACCGCCCCTGCCCCCATCACCAGTTATGGGGTGTCCCCTCTGTGTCCCCCCCTTACCAAGTATGGGGTATCCCTTATGTCCCCCCCTCACCAGTTAAGGGGTGCCCCCCAGTCCCCTCCTCAGTTCTGGGGTGTCCCCCTGTGCCCTCCCCAGTTATGGGGTGCCCCCCCTGTTCCCCTCACCATTTATGGGGTGTCCTCCCTGATCCCCTGTCCCTCCCTGTCCCCTCTCTGTCCCCCTCACCAGTTATGGGGTGTCCCCCCCCTGTTCCCTCAGCAGATATGGGGTGTCCCCCCTGATCCCCTCTCCCCAGTTATGGGGTGCCCCCCTGTCCCCCTCACCAGATATGGGGTACCCCCCCTGCCCCCATCACCAGTTATGGGGTGTCCCCCTCTGTGTCCCCCCTTACCAAGTATGGGGTATCCCCTATGTCCCCCCCTCACCAGTTAAGGGGTGCCCCCCCTGTCCCCTCACCAGTTATGGGGTGTCCCCCTTGTCCCCTCCCCAGTTAAGGGGTGCCCCCCTGTCCCCCCCCTCCCCAGTTATGGGGTGCCCCCCTGTCCCCTCACCAGTTATGGGGTGCCCCCCTGTCCCCTCACCGGGTATGGGGTGTCCCTTCTGTGTCCCCCCTTACCAAGTATGGGGTATCCCTTATGTCCCCCCCTCACCAGTTAAGGGGTGCCCCCCCTGTGCCCTCCCCAGTTCTGGGGTGCCCCCCTGTGTCCCCCCCTCACCGGGAATGGGGTGTTCCCCCTGATCCCCTGTCCCCCCTGTCCCCTCACCAGGAATGGGGTGCCCCCCTGTCCCCTCACCAGTTCTGGGGTGTCCCCCCTGTGCCCCCCCCAGTTCTGGGGTGCCCCCCTGTGTCCCCCCTCACCAGTTATGGGGTGTCCCCCCTGATCCCCTGTCCCCCCCTGTCCCCTCTCTGTCCCCCTCCCCAGTTATGGGGTGCCCCTCTGTGCCCTCCCCAGTTCTGGGGTTCCCCCCTGTCCCCTCCCCAGTTATGGGGTGTCCCCCTTGTCCCCTCACCAGTTATGGGGTGTCCCCCCTTACCAAGTATGGGGTATCCCTTATGTTCCCCCCTCCCCAGTTCTGGGGTGCCCCCCTGTCCCCTCCTCAGTTCTGGGGTGCCCCCCTGTGTTCCCCCCTTACCAAGTACGGGGTATCCCCTGTGTCCCCCCCTCCCCAGTTAAGGGGTGCCCCCCTGTCCCCTCCCCAGTTCTGGGGTGTCCCCTATGTCCCCCTGTGCCCTCCCCAGTTCTGGGGTGTCCCCCTGTGTCCCCCCCTCACCAGTTATGGGGTGTCCCCCCCTGATCCCCTGTCCCCTCCCTGTCCCCCCCTCACCAGTTATGGGGTGCCCCCCCTGTCCTCTCCCCAGTTCTGGGGTGCCCCCCTGTGTCCCCCCCTCCCCAGTTCTGGGGTGTCCCCCCTGCCCCCTCCCCAGTTCTGGGGTGCCCCCCTGTCCCCCCCTCACCAGGAATGGGGTGTCCCCCGAAGGTGATGTTGACGTCGTAGTCCCCGGGGGTGAAGGGCACGTACTCCACGGAGCAGCTCCCGTCCTTGTTGTCCTTGCAGGACATCTTGGCCTCCGAGGGACCCTCGATGGCCAGGCCCAGACCCCCCGTGCCAGCACCCCTGGGGGGACACACAGCACCCTTGGGACACAGCACCCCTGGGGGACACACACAGCACCCTTGGGACACAGCACCCTTGGGGACACACACAGCACCCCTTGGGGACACACAGAGCACCCTTGGGACACAGCACCCTTGGGGACACAGCACCCCTGGGGACACAGCACCCCTGGGGGGACACACACAGCACCCTTGGGACACAGCACCCTTGGGGACACAGCACCCCTGGGGGGACACAGCACCCTTGGGGACACACACAGCACCCTTGGGGACACAGCACCCTTGGGGACACAGCACCCCTGGGGGACACACAGCACCCTTGGGACACAGCACCCCTTGGGGACACAGCACCCTTGGGGGGACACAGCACCCCTTGGGGACACACAGCACCCTTGGGACACAGCACCCCTGGGGACACAGCACCCCTTGGGGACACAGCACCCCTGGGGACACAGCACCCTTGGGACACAGCACCCCTTGGGGACACCCGCACGGGGGGACGGACAGACACAGGGGGAGGGAGGTGTCACCTCTGGGACCAGGAGGAGGGTGGCACTTGGGTGACATGGGGATGGAGGTGGCACCTCCATGGTTGGTTGGGAGGTGGTGGCACTTGGGTGGCACCTCCATGGTCAGGAGATGGGGGTGGCACTTGGGTGACACAGGGATGGAGATGTCACCATTATGGTTGGAGGTGGTGGCACTTGGGTGACATGGGGATGGAGATGGCACCATTATGGTTGGGAGTGGCCACCCAAGTGCCACCTCCATGGTTGGGAGGTGTTGGTGGCACTTGGGTGACATGGGGATGGAGATTGGTGGTGGCACTTGGGTGGCACCTCCATGGTTGGGAGGTGGTGGTGACACTTGGGTGACACAGGGATGGAGGTGGCACCTCCATGGTTGGTTGGGAGGTGGTGGCACTTGGATGGCACCTCCATGGTCAGGAGGTGGTGGTGGCACAAGGTGGCACCCTTGGGTGACACAAGGGTGATGTCACCTCCATGGTTGGTTGGGAGATGGTGGTGGCACTTGGGTGACACAGGGATGGAGGTGGCACCTCCATGGTTGGTTGGGAGGTGTTGGTGGCACTTGGGTGACATGGGGGTGGAGATGTCACCATTATGGTTGGAGGTGGTGGTGGCACCTCCATGGTTGGGAGATGGTGGTGGCACCCTTGGGTGACACAAGGGTGATGTCACCTCCATGATTGGTTGGGAGGTGGTGGTGGCACTTGGATGGAGATGTCACCATTATGGCTGGAGGTGGTGGTGGCACTTGGGTGACATGGGGGTGGAGATTGGTGGTGGCACTTGGGTGGCACCTTCACGGTTAGGAGATGGTGGTGGCACTTTGGTGACACGGGGATGGAGGTGGCACCTCCGTGGTTGGTTGGGAGGTGGTGGCACTTGGGTGGCACCTCCATGGTTGGGAGGTGGTGGTGGCACTTGGGTGACATGGGGGTGGAGATGGCACCATTATGGTTGGGAGTGGCCACCCAAGTGCCACCTCCATGGTTGGGAGGTGGTGGTGGCACTTGGGTGACACAGGGATGGAGATGGCACCTCCATGGTTGGTTGGGAGGTGGTGGCACTTGGGTGGCACCTCCATGGTCAGGAGATGGGGGTGGCACAAGATGGCACCCTTGGGTGACACAAGGGTGATGTCACCTCCATGGTCAGGAGATGGGGGTGGCACTTGGGTGACACAGGGATGGAGATGGCACCATTATGGTTGGGAGTGGCCACCCAAGTGCCACCTCCATGGTTGGGAGGTGGTGGTGGCACTTTGGTGACACGGGGATGGAGATGTCACCTCCGTGGTGATCAGGGGTGGCAGTGGTTGGGGTGGGGGTGGAGGTGCCACCTCCATGGGAGGGGACAGAGGGGCTGGGGGGGTGGTGAGGACAGGGGACAATGCTGGTGGCACCTCCATGGGGTGAGTGACATGGGACAGTGGTGGCACCTCCATGGGATGGTCTGGAGGTGGTGGCACCTCCATGGGTTGGGGGTCACGGGTGGGGACAGGGGACAATGGTGCCACCCCCATGGGTTGGGGGTCCCAAGAGGGGATAGGGGACAATGGTGCCACCCCCGTGGGACGTTCTGGGGGTGGTGGCACCTCCATGGGTTGGGGGTCACGGGTGGGGACAGGGGACAATGGTGCCACCCCCATGGGTTGGGGGTCCCAAGAGGGGATAGGGGACAATGGTGCCACCCCCGTGGGACGTTTTGGGGGTGGTGGCACCTCCGTGGGTTGGGGGTCACGGGTGGGGACATCCTCTGCCACCCCCATCCCATCCCCAGGAGGTGGCACCTCCCAAAGACCCCCAGGGAGACGTGGGGGTCCCGGGGGTCCCAGGGGATCTTAGGGGTCCCAGAGGGTCCCTGGGGGTATCAGGGGTCCCAGGGGATCCTGGGGGTCCCTGGGGGTCCCTGGGGGTCTTGGAGGTCTCTGGGGGTCTTGGGGGATCCCAGAGGGTTCCTGGGGGTCCCAGGGGATCCTGGGGGTCCCTGGGTGTCTCAGGGGTCCCAGGGGTCCCAGAGGGTCCCTGGGGGTCTCGAGGGGTCCCTGGGGTCCTTGGGGAGTTTCAGAGGTCCCTGGGGGTCCCTGGGAGTCTTGGGGGATCCCAGGGGTCCCTGGGGGTCTCAGAGGTCCCTGGGGGGTCCCTGGGTGTCTGGGGGATCCCAGGAGTCCCTGAGGGTCTCAGAAGTCCCTGGGGGTCTCGAGGGGTCCCCGGAAGTCCTGGGGGTCCCTTGGGGTCTCTGGGGGTCTTGGGGAGTCTCAGGGAGTCCCTGGGGGTCTCGGGGGTCCCTGGGGATCTTGGGATGTCTCGGGGGTCCTGGGGGTCTTGGGGGGTCCCAGGGGTCTTGGGGGTCCCTGGAGGTCCTGGGGTGTCCCAGGGGTCCCTGGGGGTCTCAGAGGTCTCAGGGGTCCTTGGGGGTCTCGGGGGATCTTGGGGTGTCCCAGGGGTCCCTTGGGGTCTCTGGGGGTCTTGGGGAGTCTCAGGGAGTCCCTGGGGGTCTCTGGGGGTCTCAGGGGTCCCTGAGAGGCTCTGGGGGTCCCTGGAGGTCCTGGGGTGTCCCAGGGGTCCCTGAGGGTCTCAGAGGTCCTTGGGGGTCTCGGGGGTCCCAGGGGATCCCGGGGGTTCCTGGGGGTCTCGAGGGGTCCCTGGGGCTCCCTGAGGGTCTTGGGGGATCCTGGGGATCCCTGGGGATCTCAAGGGGTCCCTGGGGGTTCCAGGGATCCCTGGGGGTCCCTGGGGGTCTTGGGGGATCCCAGGAGTCCCTGAGGGTCTTGGGGGATCTTGGGGGGTCTCAGAGGTCCCTGGGGGGTCCCTGGGTGTCTGGGGGATCCCGGGGGTCCCTGAGGGTCTCAGAAGTCCCTGGGGGTCTCGAGGGGTCCCCGGAAGTCCTGGGGGTCCCTTGGGGTCTCTGGGGGTCTCTGGGGGTCTTGGGGAGTCTCAGGGAGTCCCTGGGTGTCTTGGGGGTCCCTGGGGGGGTCTCAGAGGTCCCTGGGGATCTTGGGGTGTCTCGGGGGTCCCTGGGGGTTTTGGGGGATCCCAGGGGTCTCTGGGGATCCCTGGGGGTCTCAGGGGTCTTAGGGGATCCTGGGAGTCCCTGAGGGTCTCAGAGGATCCTGGGGGGTCTCAAAGGTCCCTGGGGGTCCCAGAGGTTCCTGGGGGTCTTGAGGGGTCCCAGGGGTCTCGGGGGTCCCCGGAGGTCCTGGGGTGTCTCAGGGGTTCCAGGGGATCCTGGGGGTCCCTGGGGGTCTCAAGGGTCCCTGGGGGTCTCTGGGGGTCCCCGGAGGTCCTGGGGTGTCCCAGGGGTCCCTGAGGGTCTCAGAAGTCCTTGGGGGTCTCGGGGGTCCCAGGGGATCCTGGGGGTCTCGAGGGGTCCCCGGAAGTCCTGGGGGTCCCTTGGGGTCTCTGGGGGTCTTGGGGAGTCTCAGGGAGTCCCTGGGTGTCTTGGGGGTCCCTGGGGGGGTCTCAGAGGTCCCTGGGGATCTTGGGGTGTCTTGGGGATCCCTGGGGGTTTTGGGGGATCCCAGGGGTCCCTGGGGGTCTCAAAGATCCCTGGGGGTCTCTGGGGGTCTTGGGGAGTCTCAGGGAGTCCCTGGGGGGTCCCTGGGTGTCTCGGAGATCCCAGGGGTTCCTGGGGGTCTCAGAGGTCCCTTGGGGTCCCTGGGGCTCTTGGGGTGTCTCGGGGGTCCCCGGGGGTTTTGGGGGGTCCCTGGGTACCCACCTGGTCTCCACGGTGAAGCGATTGCCCTTGCCCACCACCCCCCCTTCCAGGCCGGGCCCGTGGGCTCTGACACGAGTGGGGTCACAGCCCTCGGTCACCCCCACTCGGAAGGGGCTCTTGGGGACCCCCACGTCGTCGTAGGTCACCTCCACCCGATGGAGCCCTGGGGACACCCAGACGGGGGGTGAGGGACCCCAAAACCTCCATGGGCCTGGGGAACGGGGGGGGGGGGCTGGAAGGGGTCTGGGGAGGGGGAAAGGGGGGGCTTGGGGGGGGGTTTGGGGTCTCAGAGGGTTTGGGGGTCCCTAGATGGGGTTTTGGGGGTCTCAGAGGATTTGGGGGTCCCTGGTTGGGGTTTGGGGGGGTCTGGAGGGTGTTGGGGGTCCCGGGATGAGGTTTTGGGGGTCCCAGATGAGCTTGGGGGTCCCTGGTGGGGTTTGGTGGGTCTCAGAGGGTTTGGGGGTCCTTGGGGGGGTTTGGGGGGGTCTGAAGGGTGTTGGGGGTCCCTGGTTGGGGGTTTTGGGGTCTCAGAGGGTTTGGGGGTCCCTGGATGGGGTTTTGGGGGGGTCTGAAGGGTGTTGGGGGTCCTTGGATGGGGGTTTGGGGTCTCAGGGGGGCTTGGGGGTCCCTGGATGGGGTCTTGGGGGGGTCTGAAGGGTGTTGGGGGTCCTTGGATGGGGGTTTGGGGTCTCAGGGGGGCTTGGGGGTCCCTGGTGGGGTTTTGGGGTCTCAGAGGGTTTGGGGGTCCTTGGGGGGGGTTGGGGGGGTCTGAGAGGGTTTGGGGGTCCCTAGATGGGGTTTTGGGGGAGTCTGAAGGGTGTTGGGGGTCCCTGGTTGGGGCTTTTGGGGTCTCAGAGGGTTTGGGGGTCCTTGGATGGGGTTTTGAGGTTTCAGAGGGTTTGGGGGTCCCTGGTGGGGTTTGGGGGGGTCTGAAGGGTGTTGGGGGTCCCTAGATGGGGTTTGGGGAGGTCTCAGAGGGTTTGGGGGTCCCTGGGGGGGGTTTGAGGAGGATGTCAGGGGGGTTTGGGGTCCCTGGTTGGGGGGTTTGGGGTCTCAGAGGGTTTGGGGGTCCCTGGATGGGGTTTTGGGGGTCACAGAGGGTTTGGGGGTCCCTAGTGGGGTTTGGGGTCCCAGAGGGTTTGGGGATCCCTGGTGGGGTTTGGGGGGGTCTGAAGGGTATTGGGGGTCCCTGGGGGGGTTTGGGAGGATTTCCCGGAAGTTGGGGGTCCCTGGTTGGGACTTTTGGGGTCTCAGAGGGTTTGGGGGTCCCTGGATGAGGTTTTGGGGGTCCTAGAGGGGTTTGGGGGTCCCTGGTGGGGTTTGTGGGGGTCTGAAGGGTCTTGGGGGTCCCTGGTTGGGGTTTTGGGGGTCTCAGAGGAGCTTGAGGGTCCCTGGTGGGGTTTGGGGGGGTCTGAGAGGGTTTGGGGGTCCCTGGTGGGGTTTGGGGGGGTCTGAAGGATGTTGGGGGTCCCTGGTTGGGGTTCTGGGGGACTCAGAGGGTTTGGGGGATTTGGGGGTCCCTTGTTAAAGGTTTGGGACATCTCAGAGACGTTTGGGGGTTCCTGGTTGGGGTTTTTGGGGTCTCAGGGGGTTTGGGGGATTTTGGGGTCCCTGGTTGAGGGTTTGGGAGATCTCAGAGAGGTTTGGGGGTTCTTGGTTGGGGTTCTTGGGATCTCAGGGGGGTTTGGGGGTTCCTGGTTGGTGTTTTGGGGGTCTCAGGGGGGCTTGGGGGTTCCTGGTGGGGTTTGGGGGGGTCTGAAGGGTGTTGGGGGTCCCTTTGGGGGGGGTTGGGGAGGATCTCAGGGAGGTTGGGGCTTCCTGGTTGGGGTTCTTGGGGTCTCAGAGGGTCTGGGGTCCCTGGTTAAGGGATCTCAGGGAGTTGGGGGGCTTGGGGGTCCCCGGTTGGGACTTTTGGAGATCTCAGAGGGGTTTGGGGGGTTCTTGGTTGGGGTTTTTGGGGTCTCAGAGGGGTTTGAGGGTCCCTGGATGGGGTTTTAGGGGTCTCAGGGGGGTTGGGAGATTTGGGGGTCCCTGGTTGAGGGTTTGGGAGATCTCAGAGAGGTTTGGGGGGTTCCTGGTTGGGCTTTTGGGGTTCTCAGAGGGGTTTGGGGGTTCTTGGTTGGGGTTCTTGGGGTCTCAGGGGGGTTTGGGGGTCCCTGGTTGGGGTTTTGGGGGTCTCAGAGGAGCTTGAGGGTCCCTGGTGGGGTTTGGGGGGGTCTGAGAGGGTTTGGGGGTCCCTGGTGGGGTTTTGGGGGTCCCAGGGGAGCTTGGGGGTCCCTGGTGGGGTTTTGGGGGTCTCAGGGGGGTTTGGGGGTCCCTGGTTAAGGGTTTGGGGATCTCAGAGAAGTTGGGGGGTTGGAAGTCTCTGGTTGGGGTTCTTGGGGTCTCAGGGGGGGTTTGGGGGATTTGGGGTTCCCTGGTCGAGAGTTTGGGAGATCTCAGGGGGGTTTGGGGGTCCCTGGTTGATGTTTTGGGGGATCTCAGAGAGGTTTGGGGCTTCCTAGCTGGGGTTCTTGGGATCTCAGGGGGGTTTGGGGGGTTCCTGGTTGGTGTTTTGGGGTCTCAGAGGGGTTTGGGGGTCCCTGGTGGGGTTTTTGGGGTCTCAGAGAGGTTTGGGGGTTCCCTGGTTGGGGTTTAGGGGTCTCAGAGAAGTTGGGGGGTCCCTGGTTGGGTTTTTTGGGGGATCTGAGGGGTTTGGGGGTTCATGGTTGGAGTTTTGGGGTCTCAGAAGGGTTTGGGGGGTTCTTGGTTGGGGTTTTGGGGTCTCAGAAGGGTTTGGGGGGTTCCTGGTTGGGGTTTTGGGGGTCTCAGGGGGGCTTGGGGGTCTCTGGTGGGGTTTGGGGGGGTCTGAAGGGTGTTGGGGATTCCTGGTTGGGATTTTTGGGGGGATCTGAGGTTGTTGGGGGATTTGGGGGTCCCTTGTTGGGGTTCTGGGGATCTCAGAGGGGTTGGGGGATTTTGGGGTCCCTGGTTGAGGGTTTGGGGGATCTCAGAGAGGTTTGGGGGTTCCTAGTTGGGGTTTTGGGGGTCTCAGGGGGGTTTGGGGGTCCCTGGTTGGGGTTTTGGGGTCTCAGAGGGGTTTGGGGGTCCCTGGTGGGGTTTGGGGGGTCTGAAGGGTGTTGGGGGTCTCTGGTTGGGGTTTTTGGGATCTCAGAGAGGTTTGGGGCTTCCTAGTTGGGGTTCTTGGGATCTCAGAGGGGTTTGGGGGTTCCTGGTTGGGGTTTTTGGAGATCTCAGAAGGGTTTGGGGGTTCTTGGTTGGGTTTTTGGGGTCTCAGAGAGGTTTGGGGGTCCCTGGTTAAGGGTTCAGAGATCTCAGGGAAGTTGGGGGGTCCCTGGTTGGGATTTTTGGGGTCTCAGGGGGGTTTGGGGGTTCCTGGTTGGGGTTTTTGGGGTCTCAGGGGAGTTTGGGGGTTCCTGGTTGGGGTTTTGGGGTCTCAGGGGGGTTTGGGGGTTCCTGGTTGGGGTTTTGGGGTCTCAGAGGGGTTTGGAGGTCCCTGGTAGGGTTTGGGGGGTCTGAAGGGTGTTGGGGGTCTCTGGTTGGGGTTTTGGGGTCTCAGAGGAGTTTGGGGGTTCCTGGTTGGGACTTTTGGGGTCTCAGAGAGGTTTGGGGCTTCCTAGTTGGGGTTTTGGGGTCTCAGAGGGGTTTGGGGGGTTCCTGGTTGGGTTTTTTGGGGGGTTCTGAGGTTGTCGTTGGATCTGGGGGGTCCCTGTGTGTGGTTTTGGGGTCCCCGTGTCCCTCACCCTCCTCGTAGGGGGTGTAGGTGACCCTGTAGGTCCCGTCCCCGTGGTCGGTGACGAGGGTCTCGGTGGTGCCCCCCGAGGGGTTCAGCACCCGAACCTTGAGGTGGGGTCCCCCCCCCCTGCCCAAGGACCTGGCGTCCACCATGAACTCGGTGCCCACCTCACGCAGGACCCCTGGGTGGGGGGACAGGGGGGGGACACAGAAACGGGGAGACCCTCAGCACCCCAACACCCCCCGGGACACCCACAGGGTGAGGAGGGGTCCCCAGTGATGCCCCCAGGTTGTAGAATCCACCCCCCCCCCAAAGATGCCCCCCAAGAAGCCCCAATGGAGCCCCCCAGACACCCCCAGACACCCCCAGACACCCCCAGACCCCCCCCAGGACCCCCCCAGGACCCCCCCAGAACCCCTCGGACCCCTCACAGAAACCTCAATGGAAGCCCCCCAAGAACCCCCTAGAGCCCCCCAAGCCCCCCAGCACCCCTCCAGAAGCCCCCCCAAAATCCTTAATGGAAGCCCCCCCCCCAGCACCCCCAGAACCCCCCAGAACCCCCCAGGACCCCTCAGAAGCCCCCAGGACCCCTCAGAAGCCCCAGAGAAACCCCCAGAGAAGCCCCCACAGAAGCCCCCACAGAAGCCCCCCAGAAGCCCTCAATGCTGCCCCCCAGCACCCCCCAGAGCCCCCCTGGACCCCCAGGACCCTCCAGCCCCTGCAGATGCCCCCAGTGGAAGCCCCCAGAGAAACCCCCCCAGAAGCCCCCAATGGTGCCCCCCCGGACCCCCCAGCACCCCCAGGCCCCCCCCAGGACCCCCCCAGAACCCCTCGGACCCCCCCCAGAAACCTCAATGGAAGCCCCCCAAGAACCCCCTAGAGACCCCCAAGCCCCCCAGCACCCCTCCAGAAGCCCCCCCAAAATCCCTAATGGAAGCCCCCCCCCCAGCACCCCCAGTACCCCCAAAGCCCCCCAGTACCCCCCAGCACCCCCCAGAACCCCCCAGCACCCCCAGGACCCTCCAACCCCTGCAGATGCCCCCAATGGAAGCCCCCACAGAAGCCCCTAGAGAAGCCCCCAATGGTGCCCCCCAGCACCCCCCAGGGCCCCCCCAGCACCCCCGTACCCCCATCCCCCTCATCCCCTCCATCCCCCCCATTCCCCCCATCCCCCCCATTTCCCCCTATTCCCCCCATCCCCCCTGTACCCCCACCCCCCCCGTACCCCTCATTTCCCCCATCCCCCCCAGACCTTTGGCTTCCACCCCTTTCCCCCCACCCCCCCCATTCCCCCCATCCCCCCATCCTCCCCATCCCCTCCATCCCCCCCATCCCCCCCGTACCCCCCATCCCCCCATCCCCCCTTTACCCCCATCCCCCCATCCCCCCATCCCCTCCATCCCCCTCATCCCCCCCATCCCCCCCGTACCCCCATCCTCCCCATTCCCCCGTCCCCCCCAATCCCCTCCATCCCCTATCTCCCCCATCCCCCCATCCCCCCTATCCCCCCCATCCCCCCATCCCCCCCGTACCCCCCATCCCCCCATCCCCCCATCCCCCATCCCCCCATCCCCCAATCCCCCCATCCCCCCATCCCCCCATCCCCCCATACCCCCATCCCCCCATTCCCCCATCCCCCCCAATCCCCTCCATCCCCCATCCCCCATCCCTCCTGTACCCCATTTCCCCTATCCCCCACCCCCCATCCCCCATCCCCCCATTCCCCAATCCCCCATCCCCCATCCCCCATTCCCCCATCCCCATGCCCCCTATCCCCTCCATCCCCCGTGCCCCATCCCCCATCCCCCATCCCCCATTTCCCCCATCCCCGTATCTTTGGCTTCCACCCCTTTCCCCCATCCCCCAATCCCCCTGTGCCCCCCATTTCCCCCATCCCCCCTTTCCCCCCATCCCCCCCATCCCTCCTGTACCCCCATCCCCCCCGTATCCCCAGTCCCCCCCATCCCCCCTTTACCCCCATCCCCCCCATTTCCCCCATCCCCTCCATCCCCCCTGTACCCCCATCCCCTCTATCCCCCCCATCCTCCCCGTCCCCCCTGTACCCCCATCTCCCCATCATCCCCATCCCCCATCCCCCACCACCCCATAATCCCCCCATTTCCCCATCCCCCTATCCCCAATCCTCCATCCCCCATCCCCCATCCCTCCTGTACCCCCATTTCCCCTATCCCCATCCCCATCCCCCCACCCCCATCCCCCATCCCCCGTCCCCAGTCCCCCATCCCCCTTTATCCCCATCCCCCCCATACCCCAATCCCCCCAACCCCCCCATCCCCCCCCCAACCCCCCCATACCTTTGGCTTCCACCCCTTTCCCGTAGACTTTAATCCCGGAGGTGTCGAGCGGGGGGGGATCCACGGTGATGCTGATGGGGAAGGTGGGGACGGGGCACCCCCCATAGCTCAGGGTGAGGCTGTAGGGTCCGGGACAAGCTGGGGTGTAGGTGATGGCGTAGGTCCCGTCCCCCACTTCCCTCACCACCACCTCAGCCTCGGCACCCAACTCCGAGCGGATCTCCACGCTCAGCTCCGCGTCGCCGGCTTCCGAGCAATCCACCGAGAAGCTGGCGGCTTCCCCAACCCGGGCACCCAACAACCCGGGGCCACTTGCCCGGACTTTGGATGGGTCAAAACTTGGGGTGACTTTGGCTTTAAATGGGGAACCCGGGACGTGACGCCCCGCGAAGAGGACGTTGATGTTGTATTCTCCCGGGGCTGTCGGGAGGTAGGAGACGGAGCAGGACCCGTCCCCGTTGTCCTGGCACTCGATGGTGGCTTCGCTGGGACCCTCGACCGTCAGCCCCAAACCCCCCGTGCCGGCACCTTTGGTGTCGATGGTGAAAGGAGCGGGGACACCAACGGTGCCACCGGAGAGACCCGGCCCCGAGACGGTGACCTGGGGAGGGAATGGAGGGGGACGTGGAGGGGTGAGGGGAGAGAAGGGGGATGGGGGGACAGGGGGGGGACAGGGGGACATGGAGGGGGACAGGGGACATGGAGGGGTAGGGGAGAAGCAGGGGATGGGGGAGAGGACAGAGGGTGAGGGGGGGGGACATGGAGGGTGAGGGGAGAGCAGGGACAGGGGGCAGAGTGAAGGTGAGACATGAGTGGGACAGATGGGGACAGAAGTGGGACAGGGGGGACGAGGGGTGAGGGGACGGGGGGGACAGAGAGACAGGGGACAGGGGGGACATGGAAGAGAACGGAGGGGACAGGGGACAGAGGGTGAGGGGAGGCAGGGGGGGACAGGGGGACATGGGGAGAGGGGACAGATGGGGACAGGGGGTGAGGGGGGGACAGGAGGGGGGACAGGGGGGACAGGGGGGGACAGGGGACATGAGAGGGGGACAGGGGACAGGGAGAGGACAGGGGATGGGGGGGGGACAGGGGGACAGGGAGAGAATGGAGGGGGACAGGGGACAGAGGGTGAGGGGACAGCAGGGGGGACGGGAGGACAGGGAGAGGGGACAGAGGGACATGGAGGGGTGAGGGGAGAGCAGGGGGGACAGGGGGACAGGGGGGGGACAGGGGGGACATGGAGAGAACGGAGGGGGACAGGGGACAGGGGGTGAGGGGACAGCAGGGGACCCACCTTCTGTGGGTCTGGGGGCTTCACGGCCTCCACGTGCAGAGCCCCCCCGGGCAGGGGGTGCCCATCGTAGGTGACCTCCACCCGGTAGAGCCCCTCGGCGGGGGGGGTGAAGGTGACGCTGTGGGGTCCCCCACTCGGGATGGGGGGGGGGCCCAGGGTGACGGGGAGGGGGCGACGCGTGGGGCCGGTGACCGTCACCTCCAGGTGGCCCTGGCCCCCCCCCCCACGGGTGTCCACCCGGAACTCCACAGCCCGACCCACTTCCACCTCTGGGGGGGACACGGGGGGGTCAGGGTGGGTGGGGGGCACCCCATGGGGGGGTCACATCCCACACCCCCCATACCCCCCCCCAAATGGTGTCCCCAAAGGCTCTGAAGGGGTGACCCCAACCCCATGGGGACCCCCATAGTGGGGGGGGGACACGGGTGGGGGGGTCAGGGTGGGGGTCAGGGTGGGGGGCACCCTGTGGGGGGGTCACATCCCCCAACCCCCAAAACCAGGGGTGTCCTAAGGTGGTGCCCCCCCCCTCAACCCCCATGGGGACCCCCATAATGAGGGGGGGACATGGGTGGGGGGGGTCAGGGTGGGGGGCACCCCATGGGGACCCCCATAATGAGGGGGGGGGTACAGGGGGGTCAGGGTGGGGGGCACCCCATGGGGGGGTCACATCCCCCAGCCCCAAAACCAGGGGTGTTCCCAACCCCATAGGGACCCCCATAGTGGGGGGGGGGATATGGGGGGGTCAGGGTGGGGGGCACCCCATGGGGACCCCCATAATGAGGGGGGGGGTACAGGGGGGTCAAGGTGGGGGTCACCCAATATGGGGGTCACCTCCCCACCCCCCCCATGGTGCCCACCCTCTCTAAGTGACGCCCCCCAACCCCATAACCAGGGGGTGCCCCCATGGGGTGCACCCCATAACCGGGGGTCCTTTAATGTGCCCCCACCCCATAACCCCAAATACCCCCATGGGTGCCCCCAGCCCCCAACTCACCCCATAACCACAGTGGGTGCCCCCTCACCCCATACCAGGCTCTGTGCCCCCCCACCCATGGGTGCCCCCCACCCATGTTGCCCCCCACCCATGGAAGCCCCCCACCCCCAACTCACCCCATAACCACAGTGGTGCCCCCATTTCACCCATAACCTGGTCTGTGCACCCCCCCCCACCCGTGGGTGCCCCCCCCCCCCACCCATGGGTGCCCCCCACTCACTGCTCTCCAGCCCCTCCACTCGGATCCTGCCGAGCTGCAGGGGGGGGGCGACGGTGACGGGGAAGGGGCTGTGGGGGATGGGGTCCCCCCCATAAGTGACGATGACGTTGAGGGGACCCTGGGGGGAGGGGACACAAAGAGATGGGGGGTGGGGGGCGTGGGGGGTGGGGGGTGACACCCCCGTACCTGCACTATGGGGCAGAGCTATGGGGCAGAGCCCTGTGGGGCAGAGCTCTATGGGGCAGAGTCCTATGGGGCAGACCCCCCGTAACTGGGCTATGAGGCAGAGCTCTGTGGGGTGATGCTCTATGGGGCAGAGCTATGGGGCAGAGCTATGGGGCAGAGCTATGGGGCAGAGCTCTATGGGGCAGAGCTATGGGGCAGAGCTCTATGGGGCAGAGCCCTATGGGGCAGAGCCCTATGGGGCAGAGACGCCCCTGTACCTGCACTATGGGGCAGAGCTCTGTGGGGTGATGCTCTATGGGGCAGAGCCCTATGGGGCAGAGCTATGGGGCAGAGCTATGGGGCAGAGCCCTATGGGGCAGTGCCCCCCCGTACCTGTGCTATGGGGCATCCCCCCTGTACCTGTGCTATGGGGCAGAGCTATGGGGCAGAGACCCCCCTTGTACCTGCACTATGGGGCAGAGCTCTATGGGGCAGAGCCCCCATACCTAAGCTATGGGGCAGAGCTCTGTGGGGTGATGCTCTATGGGGCAGCCCCACACGCACCTGGGCTATGGGGCAGCTCTATGGGGCAGAGCTCTATGGGTCAGCCCCCCTGTACCTGGGCTATGGGGCAGAGCTATGGGGCAGAGACCCCCCGTACCTGGGCTGTGGGGCAGCCCCCCCTGTACCTGCACTATGGGTCAGCCCCACACGTACCTGTGCTATGGGGCAGAGCTCTATGGGGCAGAGCCCTATGGGGCAGTGCCCCCCCGTACCTGTGCTATGGGGCAGAGCTCTATGGGGCAGAGCTATGGGTCAGCCCCCCCTGTACCTGCACTGTGGGGCAGAGCTCTATGGGGCAGACCCCCCATATCTGTGCTATGGGGCATCCCCCCTGTACCTGCACTATGGGGCAGTGCCCCACACGTACCTGGGCTATGGGGCAGATCTATAGGTCAGATCTATAGGTCAGCCCCCCCCGTACCTGCGCTATGGGGCAGCCCCACACGTACCTGCGCTATGGGGCAGAGCTCTATGGGGCAGAGCTCTATGGGGTGATGCTCTATGGGGCAGCTCTATGGGTCAGCCCCCCCGTACCTGCACTATGGGGCAGAGCTCTATGGGTCAGCCCCACACGTACCTGCGCTATGGGGCAGCTCTGTGGGTCAGCCCCCCCCCCTACCTGTGCTATGGGGCAGATCTATGGGTCAGCTCTGTGGGTCAGCCCCCCCCGTACCTGCGCTATGGGGCAGATCTATGGGTCAGATCTATAGGTCAGCCCGCCCCGTACCTGCGCTATGGGGCAGAGCTCTATGGGATGATTCTCTATGGGTCAGCCCCCCCCGTATCTGCGCTATGGCGCAGTGCCCCACACGTACCTGCACTATGGGGCAGCTCTATGGGTCAGCCCCCCCGTACCTGCGCTATGGGGCAGCTCTATGGGGCAGTGCCCCACACATACCTGCGCTATGGGGCAGCTCTATGGGTCAGCCCCCCCCGTACCTGCGCTATGGGTCAGCCCCACACGTACCTGGGCTATGGGGCAGATCTATGGGTCAGCTCTATGGGTCAGCCCCCCCTGTACCTGCGCTATGGGGCAGCTCTATGGGTCAGTGCCCCCCGTACCTGCGCTATGGGGCAGCTCTATGGGTCAGCCCCACACGTACCTGTGCTATGGGGCAGATCTATGGGTCAGCTCTATGGGTCAGCCCCCCCTGTACCTGCGCTATGGGGCAGCTCTATGGGTCAGCCCCACACGTACCTGTGCTATGGGGCAGATCTATGGGGCAGCTCTATGGGTCAGCCCCCCCTGTACCTGCGCTATGGGGCAGCTCTATGGGTCAGTGCCCCCCGTACCTGCGCTATGGGGCAGCTCTATGGGTCAGCCCCACACGTACCTGTGCTATGGGGCAGATCTATGGGGCAGCTCTATGGGTCAGCCCCACACGTACCTGCGCTATGGGGCAGTACTTGGCGGTGTAGCTGTAGTCGTGGTGGTCGATGAGCTGGAAATCCCTGACCGCGGGTCCGGGTTCTGCTCCCTCGAACCGAACCTCCAGAGGGGCCTTCCCTGCCCCCCGCGTCTGCACCCGGAAGTGCGTGGGCTGCCCCTCCTCCACCCCTGCCCCACACATGGGGGTCAGAGCCCCCCGAGACACCGACTGGGACCCACGGACACTGCCCCATGGCAGCCCCGGGGGACACCGACCCACGGAACCCACGGAACCCACGGAACCCACAGAACCCACGGGACCCACGGAACCCACGGAACCCACGGGACCCACGGAACCCACAGAACCCACGGGACCCACGGAACCCACGGAACCCACGGGACCCACGGGACCCACGGAACCCATGGGACCCACGGGACCCACGGAACCCACAGGACCCACGGAACCCACGGAACCCACGGGACCCACGGGACCCACGGAACCCACAGAACCCACAGCATCCCCTGCCCCACAGCACCCACAGCACCCACAGAACCCACAGCCCTTGCCCCACAGCACCCACAGCATCCCCAGACCCACAGCCCCCGCCCCACAGCCCCACAGCACCCACGGACCCACAGAACCCACAGCATCCCCAGACCCACAGCTCCTGCCCCACAGCACCCACGGCCCCTACAGGATCCCCAGACCCACAGCACCCACAGCACCCACAGCATCCCCAGACCCACAGCCCCCGCCCCACAGCCCCACAGCACCCACAGCCCCACAGAACCCACAGCACCCACAGAACGCATGGCACCCATGGCCCCACGGCACCCACAGCCCCCAGACCCACAGCTCCTGCCCCATAGCACCCATGGCCCCTACAGGATCCCCAGACCCACAGCACCACCAGCACCCACGGCACCCCCAGACCCACAGCCCCCAGACCCACACCCCCTGCTCCCCACCCCCCCCACCCCATAGCACCCACCTCCCCCAGAACCAGACCCATGGCACCCACAGCCCCACACCCATGGCACCCATAGCCCCCAGACCCATACCCACAGCCCCTGCCTCATAGCACCCACACCCATGGCACCAACACCCCCAGACCCATGGCACCCACCCTCCCCAGACCCAAGGCTCCCACAGCCCCCAGACCCACAGCACCCACAGCACCCACAGCCCTTGCCCTGCAGCCCCCAGACCCAAACCCTCCAGACCCATGGCACCCATAGCCCCCAGACCCATTCCCACAGCCCCTGCCCCATAGCACCCACACCCAGGGCACCCACACCCCCACCCTATGGCACCCAGACCCATGTCACCCAGCCCCACATCCCTCAGACCCATGGCACCCATAGCCCCCAGACCCCTAACCACAGCACCTGCCCCATGGCACCCACTCCCCCACCCATAGCCCCCAGACCCACACCCACAGCACCTGCCCTATAGCACCCACACCCATGGCACCCACACCCCCACCCCATGGCACCCAGACCCACATCCCCAGACCCACGGCACCCACACCTTCACCCACAGCACCCACCCCCCCAACCCATAGCAACCATACCCACGGCACCCACACCCCCAGACCCACGGCACCCATAGCCCCCAGACCCCTAACCACAGCACCTGCCCCATGGCACCCAACCCCCCACCCATAGCCCCCAGCCCCACACCCACAGCACCTGCCCCATAGCACCCACAGCACCCATACCCAAAGCACCCACACCCACGCCACCCACACCCCCAGACCCATGGCACCCATAGCCCCCAGACCCACACCCATAGCACCCACATCCCAAAACCCACGGCACCCACAGCCCCCAGACCCATACCCACAGCCCCTGCCCCATAGCACCCACACCCATGGCACCCACACCCCCAGACTGACAGCACCCATAGCCCCCAGACCCACACCCACAGCACCCACACCCCCAGACCCATGGCACCCCCCTTCCCCCAGACCACACCCACAGCACCCACCACCCCCCAGCATGGCACCCATAGCCCCCAGACCCACATCCACAGCACCTGCCCTATAGCACCCACACCCATGGCACCCACACCCACGGCACCCACACCCATGGCACCCATACCCATAGCACCCACACCCCCAGACCCACAGCACCCACAGCCCCCAGCCCCACACCCACAGCCCCTGCCCCATAGCACCCACACCCAGGGCATCCACCCCCCCAGACCCATGGCACCCATACCCAGGGCACCAACACCCCCAGACCCATGGCACCCACACCTATGCCACCCACCCCTCCAGACCCACGGCACCCATAGCCCCCAGACCCACACCCATGGCACCCACCCCCCCACCCATAGCCCCCAGACCCACACCCACAGCACCTGCCCCATAGCACCCACAGCACCCATACCCATAGCACCCACACCCACAGCACCAACACCCCCAGATCCATGGCACCCATAGCCCCACACATGGCACCCACAGACCCATTCCCACACCCTCTGCCCCATAGCACCCACACCCACGGCACCCACACCCCCAGACCCACAGCACCCATAGCCCCCAGACCCAAACCCACGGCACCCACAGCCCCCAGACCCATACCCACATCCCCAGACCCACAGCACCCACACCCACGCCACCCACCCCTCCAGCCCCACAGCACCCACACCCCCAGCCCCACAGCACCCACACCCCCAGCCCCACACCCCCCACAGCCCCCACCCCCCCACCCACTTGCCCCGCTCACCCGTGGGGCTGATCCCGGGTCCCTCGGCTCTGACTTTGGTGGCATCGTGGGAGGGCTCCACGCGGATGCGGAAGGGGCTGGAGGGGATCTCCTGGGGGGGGGGGGGACACAAAGGGACAGCGGGCGTGGGACCCCCCGTGACGTCACAGGGCGGGGCAGGGGGAGCCGCCCTAGGGCGGGGCAAGAAGGAGGCACCTGATTGGCGAAGAGCACCATGATGGTGTAGAGCCCCGCCCCCGGGGGCGTGTACTTGACGGTGAAGGTGTCGTTGTCGTTCTTGATGATGTCGAAGTCGATGTCGGCTTCCAGCGGCCCCACGACCCCCGGGGAGCACTTGATCCCGATGCTGACGTCACCTGGGGGAGCAAGGAACCGACCAATCAGCAGGGAGATTGATCCCGGGGTGACAGGGAAGTGGGGGGAGAGGAGGGTGAGGAGGGAGGGTGGGGATGTGGGGAGATGTGGGGTGGGGAGCAGAACCAAGGGATGGATCGGGGGATGGAGGCAGGGAACAAGGGGGATGGAGCAGGGGGGATGGAGCCATGGACCAGAACCAGGGGGATGGACCAGGGGTGATGGATCAGGGATGATGGAACAGGACCAAGGATGAAGGAGCCATGGACCAGAACTGGGGGTGATGGACCAGGGGTGATGGGACAGGACCAAGGATGAAGAAGCCCTGGATCAGAGCCAGGGGTGATGGAGTCATGGCCCAAGGGTGATGGATCCAGGATGATGGAGCCATGGACCAGAACCAAGAGGGACGGACCAGGGATGATGGGACAGGACCAGAGGTGATGGATCAGGACCAAGGATGTTGGACCCGTGACCCAAGGGTGATGGAGCCATGGACCAAGGGTGTTGGATCTGGGATGAAGGAGCCATGGACCAGAACCAAGGGGATGGACCAAGGAGATGGACAAGGGGTGATGGACCAGGGATGATGGGACAGGACCAAGGATGAAGGAGCCATGGACCAGAACCAGGGGGATGGACCAGGGATGATGGGACAGGACCAGGGGTGACGGATCCATGGCCCAAGGGTGATGGATCTGGGATGATGGAGACATGGACCAGAACCAGGGGGGATGGATCAGGGGTGATGGATTAGGGGTGGTGGAGCCATGGACCAGAACCAAGGAGATGGACTAGGGGTGATGGATCAGGGATGATGGAACAGGACCAAGGATGAAGGAGCCATGGACCAGAACTGGGGGTGATGGAGCCATGGACCAAGGGGGATGGATCTGGGATGATGGAGCCATGGACCAGGTGTGATGGACCAGGGGTGATGGATCAGGACCAAGGATGATGAAACCATGGCCCAAGGGTGATGGAGCTGTGGACCAAGGGTGTTGGACCAGGGGTGATGGGACAGGATCAGGGATGATGGGACAGGACCAAGGATGAAGAAGCCATGGATCAGAACCAGGGGGGATGGACCAGGGATGATGGATCAGGACCAAGGGTAATGGAGCCATGGACCAGAACCAAGGGTGTTGGACCAGGGATGATGAGACAGGACCAGAGGTGATGGACCAGAACTGGGTGTGATGGACCAGGGGTGATGGGACAGGACCAAGGATGAAGGAGCCCTGGATCAGAACCGGGTGTGATGGAGCCATGGACCAAGGAGATGGACAAAGGGTGATGGATCAGGAGTGATGGGACAGGATCAGGGGTGATGGAGTCATGGACCAGAACCAGGGGGGATGGATCAGGGGTGATGGATCAGGACCAAGGATGATGAAACCATGGCCCAAGGGTGATGGAGCCTGGACCAAGGTTGTTGGACCAGGAATGATGGGACAGGACCAGGGGTGATGGAGCCATGGACCAGAACCAAGGAGATGGACCAGAGGTGATGGACCAGGGATGATGGATCAGGGATGATGGAACAGGACCAAGGATGAAGGAGCCATGGACCAGAACTGGGGGTGATGGACCAGGGGTGATGGGACAGGACCAAGGATGAAGGAGCCATGGACCAGAACCAGGGGGGATGGAGTCATGGACCAAGGGTGATGGATCCGGGATGATGGAGCCATGGACCAGAACCAAGGGGGATGGACCAGGGATGATGAGACAGGACCAGGGGTGATGGAACCATGGACCAGAACAAGGGTGTTGGACCAGGGATGATGGGACAGGACCAGAGGTGATGGAGCCATGGCCCAAGGGTGATGGATCTGGGATGAAGGAGCCATGGACCAGAACCAAGAGGGACGGACCAGGGATGATGAGACAGGACCAGAGGTGATGGGACAGGACCAGGGGTGATGGAGCCATGGACCAAGGGGGATGGATCTGGGATGAAGGAGCCATGGACCAGAACCAAGGGGGATGGACCAAGGGTGTTGGACCAGGGATGATGGGACAGGACCAGGGGTGATGGGACAGGACCAAGGGTGATGGAGCCATGGACCAGAACTGGGGGTGATGGACCAGAGGTGATGGATTGGGACCAAGGATGAAGGAGCCATGGATCAGAACCAGGGGGATGGAGCCATGGACCAAGGGCATTTGACCCATGGACCAAGGATGTTGGACCCATGGCCCAAGGGTGATGGATCCGGGATGATGGAGCCATGGACCAGAACCAAGGGGGATGGATCAGGGATGATGGAGCCATGGACCAGAACCAAGGGGGATGGACCAGGGATGATGAGACAGGACCAGGGGTGATGGATCAGGACCAAGGATGAAGGAGCCATGGACCAGAACCAGGGGAGATGGATCGGGGGATGGAGTCATGGATCAGAACCAGGGGAGATGGAGCAGGGATGATGAGATAGGACCAGGGGTGATGGAGCCATGGACCAGAACCAGGGGTGATGGATCAGGACCAAGGGATGGAGGTGATGGCCAGGTCAGGGGGTACAGGACCCCCTCTGCCCCCCCCCAGCCCCCACCCACCCCCCCAGCCCCCACCCAGCCCCCCAGCCCTCCCCCAGCCCCCCAGCACCCACCCTGCCCGGCCTCTCCGCAGTCCACAGTGAAGTACGTGGGTTCGTTCGCCTTCAGCCCCGACTTCTCCACCCCCGGCCCATAAACCTTCACCCTCCCGGGGTGGCTGCCCTCCCCCACGCTCACCTGGGGGGGAAAACGTCACCAGGGGGGCAGAGACCCTGCCCCGGCACCCCAAAACCCACCCAGCACCCCAAAACCCACCCCAGCACCCCAAAACCCACCCAGCACCCCAGGGCTGCAGGAGACCCCCAGTGCCCTCTCCTTCACCCTATGGGACCTTCCCCCCGTTCCTATCACCCCAAAGGATCCCCCACACCCAACCAGCACCCCATGGACACCCCAAACCAACCCCAGCACCCCTGACCTCACCCCAGCACCCCATGGATCCCCCAAACCCAACCAGCACCCCACAGACACCCCACACCCACCCATAGGATCCCCCAACCCCACCCAGCACCCCATGGACACCCTGACCCCATCCAGCACCCCCGACCCCACCCCAGCACCCCATGGACACCCCAAACCCAACCAGCACCCCATGGACACCCCAAACCCACCCAGCACCCCACAGACACCCCAATCCCACCCAGCACCCCATGGATCCCCCACACCCACCCATAGGATCCCCCAAACCCAACCAGCACCCCATGGGCACCCCGACCCCATCCCAGCACCCCATGGACACCCCACACCCACCCATAGGATCCCCCAAACCCAACCAGCACCCCACGGACACCCCAACCCCACTCAGCACCCCATGGACACCCCAAACCAACCCATAGGATCCCCCAAACCCAACCAGCACCCCATGGACACCCCAACCCCACCCCAGCACCCCATGGACACCCCAAACCAACCCCAGCACCCTATGGACACCCCAACCCCACCCAGCACCCCATAGGATCCCCCATGCCCATCCCAGAACCCCACGGACACCCCAAACCCAACCAGCACCCCACGGACACCCCACAGCCAACCAGCACCCCATGGACACCCCAAACCCAACCAGCACCCCATGGACACACCAAACCAACCCCAGCACCCCATGGACACCCCACACCCACCCATAGGATCCCCCAAACCCAACCAGCACCCCATGGACACCCCAAGCCCATCCAGCACCCCATAGGATCCCCCATGCCCATCCCAGAACCCCATGGACACCTCAAACCCAACCAGCACCCCATGGACACCCCACACCCACCCATAGGACCCCCCAAACCCACCCAGCACCCCATGGACACCCCAAACCCACCCAGCACCCTATGGACACCCCAAACCAACCCATAGGATCCCCCACACCATCCCAGCACCCCATGGATCCCCCAAACCCACCCAGCACCCCATGGACACCCTGACCCCATCCAGCACCCCATGGACACCCCAAACCCAACCAGCATCCCATGGGTCCCCCACACCCAACCAGCACCCCATAGGATCCTCCATGACCATCCCAGCACCCCATGGACACCTCAAACCCAACCAGCACCCCAAGGATACCCCACACCCAACCAGCACCCCACAGGATCCCCCAAACCCACCCAGCACCCCATGGACACCCCACACCCACCCATAGGATCCCCCAAACCAACCCCAGCACCCCATGGACACCCCAAACCCAACCAGCATCCCTGACCCCACCCCAGCACCCCATGGACACCCCAAGCCCACCCATAGGATCCCCCACACCCAACCAGCACCCCATGGACACCCCAAACCAACCCCAGCACCCCATGGACACCCTGACCCCATCCAGCACCCCCGACCCCATCCCAGCACCCCATAGGATCCCCCAAACCCACCCAGCACCCCATGAACACCCCAAACCATCCCCAGCACCCCATGGACACCCCAAACCCACCCAGCACCCCATGGACACCCTGACTCCATCCCAGCACCCCATAGACACCCCACACCCAACCAGCACCCCACAGAAACCCCAAACCCAACCAGCACCCCATGGATCCCCCACACCCACCCAGAACCCCATGACACCCCACACCCACCCATAGGATCCCCCAAACCCACCCAGCACCCCATGGACTCCCCACACCCACCCAGAACCCCATGGACACCCCACACCCACCCATAGGATCCCCCAAACCAACCCCAGCACCCCATGGACACCCCAAACCCACCCAGCACCCCAGAGGTTTGGGGCCTCCATCTCCATCACCCCACAGGACCCCCACCCCATCCCTACATCCTTTGGGTGCCCCTCCCCAGCACCCCATGGGACCCCCATCCCCACCCCCAGCACCCCAGAGCTCTGGAGGCCTCGTGTCCATCACCCCACGGGACCCTCACCCCATAGATTCACGCTCACGACCCCACGGCCCCCCCCACCCTTCTGTGGGTGCCCCCCCCACCCCCACCCCACGGCACCCACCCGGAAGGGGCTGCGGGGGGTGTTGACCCCTCCCCAGGTGATGATGATGGTGTGTTTGATGGCCTTGGTGGGGACGTAGAGGCCTTGGTAGGTCCCGTCCCCGTTGTCCTTCACCTTGATGTCGATGGGACAGCCCTCGGCGTCCTGCGGGCACCCGGAGGGTGAGGGGACCCAACAGCACCCAACAAAACCCAACAGAACCCAAAGAACCCAACAGAACCCAACAGCACCCAACAGCACCCAACAGAACTCAACAGCATCCAACAGAATCCAACAGCACCCAACAGAACCCAACAGAACACAGCAACACCCAACAGAACCCAACAGCACCCAACAGAACCCAACAGCACCCAACAGCACCCAACAGAACTCAACGGCACCCAACAGAACTCAACGGCACCCAACAGAACTCAGCAGAACCCAACAACACCCAACAGAACTCGGCAGAACCCAACAGAACCCAACAGAACTCAACAGGACTCAATGGCACCCAACAGCACCCAACAGCACCCAACAGAACCCAACAGAACGCAACAGCACCCAACAGAACCCAACAGAACCCAACAGAACACAGCAACACCCAACAGAACCCAACGGCACCCAACAGAACCCAACAGAACCCAAAGGCACCCAACAGAACCCAACAGAACCCAACAGAACACAGCAACACCCAACAGAACCCAACAGCACCCAACAGAACCCAACGGCACCCAACAGAACCCAACAGCACTCAATGGCACCCAACAGCACCCAACAGAACCCAACAGAACACAGCAACACCCAACAGCACCCAACAGCAACCAACAGAACCCAACAGAACCCAAAGGCACCCAACAGAACCCAACAGAACCCAACAGAACCCAACAGAACTCAACAGCACTCAATGGCACCCAACAGCACCCAATGGCACCCAACAGCACCCAACAGAACCCAACAGAACCCAAAAGAACACAGCAACACCCAACAGCACCCAACAGCACCCAACAGAACTCAATGGCACCCAACAGAACTCAGAAGAACCCAACAGCACCCAGCAGAACCCAACAGAACCCAACAGCACCCAAAAGAAGCCAACAGAACTCAACAGCACTCAATGGCACCCAACAGCACCCAACAGAACCCAAAAGAACACAGCAACACCCAACAGAACCCAACAGCACCCAAGAGAACCCAACAGAACCCAACGGCACCCAACAGAACCCAACAGCACTCAATGGCACCCAACAGCACCCAACAGAACACAGCAACACCCAACAGAACTCAACAGCACCCAACAGCACCCAGCAGAACCCAACAGAACCCAACAGCACCCAACAGAACCCAATGGCACCCAACAGAACCCAACAAAACCGTACAGCACCCAACAGAACCCAATGGCACCCAACAGAACCCAACAAAACCGTACAGCACCCAACAGAACACAGCAACACCCAACAGCACCCAACATAACCCAACAGAACCCAACAGAACCCAACAGAACCCAACGGCACCCAACAGAAGCCAACAGAACTCAACAGCACTCAATGGCACCCAACAGCACCCAACAGAACCCAACAGCACCCAACAGAATCCAACAGAACTCAACAGCACCCAACAGCACCCAGTGCCACCCAACGGCACCCAATGACACCCAATGTCAGTCAATGACACCCAACAACACCCAATGGCATCTGGTGGCACCAGTGGCACCCAAAGAGACTCGGTGGCACCTAATGACACCCAACGGCAATCGGTGACACCCAACAGCACCCAAGGGCACCCAGTGACAATCGATGACACCCATTGACACCCAATGACAAGCAATGACACCCAACAGCACCCAAAGACACCCAGTGAAAACCAACGGCGTTCAGTGACACCCAACAGCACCCAAGGACACCCAGAGACACTCGATGACACCCAACGACACCCAAGGACACCCAACGACAATCAATGACACCCAACAGCACACAAAGACACCCAGTGAAAACCAACGGCGTTCAGTGCCACCCAACAGCACCCAAGGACACTCAGTGGCACTCAATGACACCCAACGACACCCAACGACACCCAATGACAATCAACGACACCCAACAGCACCCAAAGACACCAACGGCGTTCAGTGCCACCCAACAGCACCCAAGGACACTCAGTGGCACTCAATGACACCCAACAACACCCAATGACACCCAAGGACACCCAAGGACACCCAAGGACACCCAAAGACACTCGATGACACCCAATGACACCCAATGACACCCAACGACACCCAATGACACCCAAGGCCCCCCGAGGCGCCCCCGTCCCCACCTGTGCGTAGATCTTGAGGGTGCCGGTGCCGGCAGCGCGGGTGTCGATGGTGAACTCCGCTGGGTGCTCCACGATCACCCCCTGAGGCTCCAACCCCGGCCCGAAGGCCACGACCTGGGGGGCACCGCTCAGCACCCAGCACCCAGGGGTGCTACGGGGTGCTAGGGGGCACAGCGGGGTGCCAGGGGGTGATATGGGGTGATATGGGGTGCTAGGGGGTGCTATGGGGTGCTACAGGGTGCTATGGGGTGCTATGGGGTGATATGGGGTGCTAGGAGGTGATATGGGTGCTATGGGGTGCTAGGGATGCTAGGGGGCACAGCGGGGTGCTAGGGGGTGCTATGGGGTGATATAGGGTGATATGGAGTTCTAGGGGTGCTAGTGGGTGATATGGGGTGATATGGGGTGATATGGGGTGCTATGGGGTGCCAGGGGATGATATGGGGTGCTAGGGGTGCTATGGGGTGATATGAGGTGCTATGGGTGCTATGGGGTGCTAGGGGGTGATATGGGGTGCTATAGGTCCCTATGGGTCCCTATGGGTTCTCTGGGTCTCTATAGGTCCCAACAGGTCTCTTATGGGTCTCTATGGGTCCCTATGGGTGCTACAGGGTCCCAATGGGTCCCTATGGGTCCCAACGGGTCTCTATGGGTGCTATGGGTCTCTATGGGTGCCCATGGGTCCCTATGGGTGCCATAGGTGCCTATGGGTTGCTATGGGTCTCCAAAGGTCTCTATGGGGTCCAATGGATCTCCATGGGTTCTCTATGGGTCCCAATGGTTCTCTATGGGTGCTATGGGTCTCCATGGGCTCCTATGGGTCTATATGGGTGCTATGGGTCCCTATGGGTCCCAATGGTCCCTATGGGTCTCTATGAGTGCTATGAGTCCCTGTGAGTCTCTATGGGTCCCTATGGGTCTCTATGGGTGCTATGGGTCCCTATGGGCTCCTATGGGTCCCTAGGGGTCTCTGTGGGTCTCTATGGGTCTCTATGGGTGCTATGGGTCTCTATGGGGTCCAATGGATCTCCATGGGTCCCTATGGTTCTCTATGGGTGCTATGGGTGTCCATGGGCTCCTATGGGTCTATATGGGTGCTATGTCTCTATGGGTCCCTATGGGTCTCTATGGGTTCTATGGCTCTCAATGGGTCTTTATGGGTCCCAATAGGTCTCTATGGGTCTCCACAGGTCCCTATGGGCTCCTATGGGTCCCTAGGGTTCTCTATGGGTCCCAATGGGTCTCTATGGGTCCCAATGGGTCTCTATGGGTGCTCTGGGTCTCTATGGGTGCTCTGGGTCTCTATGGGTCCCAATTGATCTCTATGGGGTCCAATGAATCTCCATGAATCCCTATGGGTTCTATGGGTCCCTATGGGTTCTGTGGGTCTCTATGGGCTCCCATGGGTCTCTATGGGTCCCTATGGGTTCTATGGGTCCCTATGGGTGCTACGGGTCTCTATGGGCTCCCATGGGTCTCTATGGGTCCCTATGGGTTCTATGGGTCCCTATGGGTTCTGTGGGTCTCTATGGGCTCCCATGGGTCTCTATGGGTCCCTATGGGTTCTATGGGTCCCTATGGGTGCTACGGGTCTCTATGGGCTCCCATGGGTCTCTATGGGTCCCTATGGGTTCTATGGGTCCCTATGGGTTCTATGGGTCTCTATGGGCTCCCATGGGTCTCTATGGGTCCCTATGGGTTCTATGGGTCCCTATGGGTTCTATGGGCTCCCATGGGTCTCTATGGGTCCCTACGGGTCCCTATGGGTCTCTATGGGTGCTATGGGTCTCTATGGGGTCCAATGGATCTCCATGGGTCCCTATAGGTTCTTTGGGTCCCAATGGATCTCTATGGGTCCCAATGGTTCTCTATGGGTGCTATGGGTCTCCATGGGCTCCTATGGGTCTATATGGGTGCTATGTCTCTATGGGTGCTATGGGTCTCTATGGGTTCTATGGCTCTCAATGGGTCTCTATGGGTCCCAATAGGTCTCTATGGGTTTCCACAGGTCCCTATGGGCTCCTATGGGTCCCTAGGGTTCTCTATGGGTCCCAATGAGTCTCTATGGGTCCCTATGGGTCTCTATGGGTGCTCTGGGTCTCTATGGGTCCCAATGGGTCTCTATGGGTCCCTATGGGTCTCTATGGGTGCTCTGGGTCTCTATGGGTCCCAATGGGTCTCTATGGGGTCCAATGAATCTCCATGAATCCCTATGGGTTCTATGGGTCTCTATGGGCTCCCATGGGTCTCTATGGGTCCCTATGGGTTCTATGGGTCCCTATGGGTTCTGTGGGTCTCTATGGGCTCCCATGGGTCTCTATGGGTCCCTATGGGTTCTATGGGTCCCTATGGGTTCTATGGGTCTCTATGGGCTCCCATGGGTCTCTATGGGTCCCTATGGGTTCTATGGGTCCCTATGGGTTCTATGGGCTCCCATGGGTCTCTATGGGTCCCTACGGGTCCCTATGGGTCTCTATGGGTGCTATGGGTCTCTATGGGGTCCAATGGATCTCCATGGCTCCCTAGGGTTTCTATGGGTCCCTCTGGGTCTCTCTGGGTCCCTCTGGGTCTCTCTGGGTCCCTCTGGGTTCTATGGATCCCTATGGGTCCCTATGGATCCCAATGGATCTCTATGGGTTTTATGGGTCCCAGTGGGTCTCTATGGGTCCCAGTGGGTCTCCATGGGTCTCCGTGGGTCCCTCTGGGTGCCCACCTTCTCCGGGAAGGTGTTTGGGGCAGCGGGCAGGATCTGGGCCATGAAGGGACTGTCCTTGATGTCCTCATCGTCACAGACCACGTGGACGGCGTAGGGCCCGGGCTCGGTGGGCCAGTACCGGACGTCACAGGACCCGTCCCCGCGGTCGTCACACTCGATCTTCGCCTGGGACGGGCCCTCGATGGAGAACCCTGGAGTGGGGACACGGGGACACGGGGACAGCGTCACCCCGGGCCACAGCGTGACAGTGGTGGCACCATCCGTGTCCCCGTGTCCCCAGGGGGTGACACCACCACGTGTGTCCCTATGGGGGTGGCACCACGTGTGTCCCCATGTCCCCACGGGGGTGGCACCACCACGTGTGTCCCTGTGTCCCCATGGGGGTGGCACCACGTGTGTCCCTGTGTCCCCAGGGGGGTGGCACCACCATGTGTGTCCCCCTGTCCCCACAGCTCCATGGGGGTGACGTCACGTGTGTCCTCATGTCCCCATGGGGGTGGCACCATTTGTGTCCCCATGTCCCCATGGGGGTGTCACCATGTCTGACCCCATGTCCCCACGGGGGTGGCACCACCACGTGTGTCCCCGTGTCCCCAGGGGGGTGGCACCACCACGTGTGTCCCCGTGTCCCCACGGCTCCATGGGGGTGACATCACGTGTGTCCCCATGTTCCCACGGGGGTGGCACCACCACGTGTGTCCCTGTGGCCCCAGAGTGGTGGCACCCCCCATGTCCCCATATCCCTGTGGTGCCACCTCATCCACCCCCCCATGATGTCCCCAACTCCATCCCCTCCACCCCACACCCACGTCTCCCCCATGATGTCCCTCACCCCACACCCACCACCACCATGTCCCCAACCCCATCCCAATGTCCCCAACTCCATCCCCACATCCCCCCCATGATGTCCTTCACCCCAACCCCATCACCACCCCCAACCCCATCCCAATGTCCCCAACCCCATCCCCATGATGTCCTTCACCCCACACCCACGTCCCCCCATGATGTCCCCAACTCCATCCCCATGTCCCCCCACGATGTCCCTCACCCCCACCATGTCCCCAACTCCATCCCCATGATATCCCTCACCCCCCACAATGTCCCCTCCATGATGTCCCTCACCCCAACCCCATCACCACCATGTCCCCAATTCCATCCCAATGTCCCCCCCACCGTGTCCCCAACCCCATCCCCTCCATGATGTCCTTCACCCCACACCCATGTCCCCCCCATGATGTCCCCAACTCCATCCCCACATCCCCCCCATAATGCCCCTCACCCCATCCCCACGTCCCCCCCATAATGTCCCTCACCCCACCCCCATCACCACCATGTCCCCAACTCCATCCCCCCCACGATGTCCCTCACCCCACACCCACGTCCCCCACCATGTCCCCAACTCCTTCCATGACATCCCTCACCCCAACCCCATCACCACCATGTCCCCCACCCCATCCCAATGTCCCCCCCACTGTGTCCCCAACCCCACCCCATGATGTCCTTCACCCCACACCCACGTCCCCCCACGATGTCCCCAACTCCATCCCCACGTCCCCCCCATAATGTCCCTCACCCCATCCTCATGTCCCCTCCATGATGTCCCCAACTCCATCCCCATGTCCCCACCACGATGTCCCTCACCCCAACCCCATCACCACGATGTCCCCAACTCCATCCCAAAGTCCCCCCCCACCACGTCCCCAACTCCATCCCCCCCAATATCCCTCACCCCCCACAATGTCCCCCCCACCATGTCCCCAACCCCATCCCCATGATATCCCTCACCCCCCACCATGTCCCCACCACAATGTCCCTCACCCCACACCCACCACCACCATGTCCCCAACCCCATCCCAATGTCCCCAACTCCATCCCCACGTCCCCCCCATGATGTCCCTCACCCCAACCCCATCACCACCACGTCCCCAACCCCACCCCATGATGTCCTTCACCCCACACCCACGTCCCCCCATGATGTCCCCAACTCCATCCCCATGTCCCCCCACGATGTCCCACACCCCCCACCATGTCCCCAACTCCACCCCATGATGTCCCTCACCCCCCACAATGTCCCCTCCATGATGTCCCTCATCCCAATCCCATCACCACCATGTCCCCAATTCCATCCCCCCCACGATGTCCCTCACCCCACATCCTCGTCCCCCACGATGTCCCCAACTCCATCCCCCCCATCCCACACCCATGCCCCCCCCACGATGTCCCCAACTCCTTCCATGATGTCCCTCACCCCAACCCCATCACCACCATGTCCCCAATTCCATCCCCATGTCCCCCCCACCCTGTCCCCAGCTCCATCCCTCCCATCATGTCCCTCACCCCACACCCATGTCCCCCACGATGTCCCCAACTCCATCCTCATGTCCCCCCCACAATGTCCCCAACTCCTTCCCCACGTCCCCCCCATGATGTCCCTCACCCCATCCCAATGTCCCCCCCACCACGTCCCCAACTCCATCCTCCCATGATGTCCCTCACCCCACACCCACGTCCTCCCCATAATGTCCCTCACCCCATCCCCATGTCCCTTCCATGATGTCCCCAACTCCATCCCCACGTCCCCCCATAACGTCCCCCACCCCATCCCAATGTCCCCCCCACAATGTCCCTCACCCCAACCCCATCACCACCATGTCCCCAATTCCATCCCAATGTCCCCCCCACCATGTCCCCGACTCCATCCCCATGATGTCCCTCACCCCCCATGATGTCCCCAACCCCATCCCCACGTTCCCCCCACGATGTCCCTCGCCCCACCCCCACGTCCCTCCCCCCGTGTCCCCCCGTGTCCCCCCGTGTCCCCCCGTGTCCCCCCGTGTCCCCCCGTGTCCCACCGAGTGTCCCCACTTGGCTCCCGATCGCCTCCACCACGAAGTCCGCCGAGCGCCCCACGGTGCCGCCCTCCAGCCCGGGACCCCACGCACGAACCTTCTGCCCCCCGGGGGCTGGGGACACCGTCACCTCGAAGGGGCTGGGGGGGCCGTGACGTCACCACGGGGGCCGTGACGTCACCACGGGGGCGATGACGTCACCACGGGGGCTGTGACGTCACCACGGGGCCAGGGGAAAGCAGCCCCCCCCCCCCACCTCCACCCCACCTCTTGCAGCCCCCATGTCCCCCTTGCACGCCCCTTGCACACTCACCCCGGACCTTGCACACTCACCCCAGACCTTGCACACCCCTTGTACATCCCTTGCACGCTCACCCCAGACCTTGCACACCCCTTGTACGTCCCTTGCACACTCACCCTGGGCCTTGCACACCCCTTGTACGTCCCTTGCACACTCACCCCGGACCTTGCACACCCCTTGTACGTCCCTTGCACACTCACCCTGGGCCTTGCACACCCCTTGTACATCCCTTGCACGCTCACCTTGGGCCTTGCACACCCCTTGTACATCCCTTGCACACTCACCCCGGACCTTGCACACTCACCCCGGACCTTGCACACCCCTTGCACGTCCCTTGCACACTCACCCTGGGCCTTGCACACCCCTTGCACACTCATCTCAGACTTTGCACACCCCTTGCACACTTGCCCCGGACCTTGCACGCCTCTTGTGCTCTGTGCATGGACTTTACACACACCCCCCCCCTCAGCCCTTGCACGCCCCTTGCACAACCCAGGTGTGCCTTGCACACCCCTTGGGAATCCTATAGATGGGGAGGGCTTCATTCAGAGGTTTGGGGGTCCCATAGGTGAGTGGGTGGGGGTCCCATAGGTGGGGGTTGGGTGGGGGTGGGGGGTCCCATAGGTGGGGGTTGGGTGGGGGGTCCCATAGGTGACTGGGTGGGGGTCCCATAGGTGGGGGCTGGGTGGGGGTGGGGGGTCCCATAGGTGGGGGCTGGGTGGGGGTCCCAGAGATTGGGGGTCCCATAGGGGGGATGGGGGTAGTTGGGTGGGGGTCCCAGGTGGGGGTCCCATAGGTGGTTGGGGGGTCCCACTGGTGGGGGTCCCATAGGTGAGTGGAGGGGGGAAGTTGGGGGGGTCCCATAGGTGTGTGGGAGGGTGGTTTGGTTGGGTGGGGGTCCCATAGGTGGTTGGGGGGGGATCCCATGGGTGTGGGGGTGGTTGGGGGGGGGGGTCTCATTGGTGGGGGGTCCCATGGGTGAGTAGAGGGGTTGGGGGGGGAGGGTGTCCCATAGGTGAGTGGGGGGGGGAAGTTGGGGGGGGGTCCCATAGGTGGGGGGTCCCATTAGGGTGGGGGGCATGGTGGTTGGGTGGGGGTCCCATAGGTGGGGGGTCCCATTAGGGTGGGGGGCATGGTGGTTGGGTGGGGGTCCCATAGGTGGGGGGTCCCATTGGGGTGGGGGGCATGGTGGTTGGGTGGGGGGTCCCATAGGTGTGGAAGGGGGGGCTGGGGAGGGGGGTGTCCCATAGGTGAGTGGGGGGAGGAAGTTGGGGGGGGTTCCATAGGTGTGGGGGGGTGGTGAGTGGGTGGGGGGTCCCATAGGTTGGGGGGTGAGGGTCCCTTAGGTGGGGGGTCCTAATGGTGTGGGGGGGTGGTGGTTGGGGGGGTCCCATAGGGTGTGGGGGGGTGGTGAGTGGGTTGGGGGTCCCATAGGTTGGGGGGTGGTGGTTGGGGGGGTCCCATAGGTTTGGGTGGGGGGGTCCCATAGGTGAGTGGAGGGGGGGTTGAGGGGAGGGTCCCATAGGTTTGGGGGGGGGTCCCATAAGGGAGTGGAAGGGGGAAGGTTGGGGGGGTGTTCCCATAGGTTGGGGGGGGTCCTGTAGGTTGGGGGGGGGGTCCTATAGGTTGGGGAGGGATCCCATAGTTTGAGGGGGGGTCCCATAGGTGTGGGGGGGTGGTGGTTGGGGGGGTCCCATAGGTTTGGGTGGGGGGGTCCCATAAGTGAGTGGAGGGGGGGTTGAGGGGGGGTCCCATAGGTTTGGGGGGGGGTCCCATAAGTCAGTGGAGGGGGGAAGGTTGGGGGGGGATCCCATAGGTTGGGGGGGGTCCTATAGGTTGGGGGGTGGGGGTCCTATAACTGGGGGGTCCCATAAGGGAGTGGAGGGGGGAAGGTGGGGGGGGTGTTCCCATAGGTTGGGGGGTGGGGGTCCCATAGGTGGGGGGTCCCATAGGTTGAGGGGGGGTGGTGGTTGGGGGGGGGTCCCATAGGTGTGGTGGGGGGGGTCCCATAACTGGGGGGTCCCATAAGTGAGTGGAAGGGGGAAGGTGGGGGGGTGTTCCCATAGGTTGGGGGGGGTCCCACAGGTTAGGGGGGGATCCCATAGGTTGGGGGGGGTCCTATAGTTTGAGGGGGGGTCCCATAGGTGTGGGGGGGTGGTGGTTGGGGGGGTCCCACAGGTGGGGGGTCCCATAAGTGAGTGGAGGGGGAAGGTTGGCGGGGTGGGCTGTTCCCATAGGTTGGGGGGGGTCCTATAGGTTGGGGGGGTCCTATAGGTTGGGGGGGGGTCCCATAACTGGGGGGTCCCATAAGGGAGTGGAAGGGGGAAGGTTGGGGGGGTGTTCCCATAGGGTGCGGGGGTCCTATAGGTTGGGGGAGGTCCTATAGGTTTGGGGGGGATCCCATAGGTTGGGGGGGGTCCCATAGGTGTGGGGGGTGGTTTGGTTGGGTGGGGGTCTCATAGGTGTGGAAGGGGGGGTTGAGGGGGGGGTCCCATAGGTGAGAGGAGGGGGGACAATGGGGGGGGGGTCCCATAGGTGGGGGATGCCATAGGTTGAGGGGGGGTGGTGGTTGGGGGGGGGTCCCACAGGTTAGGGGGGGGTCCCATAACTGGGGGGTCCCATAAGGGAGTGGAGGGGGAAGGTTGGGGGGGTGTTCCCATAGGTTGGGGGGGGATCCTATAGGTTTGGGGGGGGTCCTATAGTTTGAGGGGGGGTCCCATAGGTGTGGGGGGGTGGTGGTTGGGGGGGTCCCATAGGTTTGGGTGGGGGGGGTCCCATAAGTGAGTGGAGGGGGAAGGTTGGGGGGGGGGGTGTTCCCATAAGTTGGGGGGGGTCCTATAGGTTTGGGGGGGATCCCATAGGTGGGGGGGGTCCTATAGGTTGAAGGGGGGTGGTGGTTGGGGGGGGTCCTATAGGGGGATCCTATAGGTGAGTGGAGGGGGGGTTGAGGGGGGGTCCCATAGGTGTGGGGGGGGTCCCATAAGGGAGTGGAAGGGGGAAGGTTGGGGGGGGGGGGGGTGTTCCCATAGGTTGGGGGGGGTCCTATAGGTTGGGGGGGATCCCATAGTTTGAGGGGGGGGTTCCCAGGGGTGTGGGGGGTTCCCAGGGGTGTGGGGGGTTCCCAGGGGTATGGGGGGGTTCCCAGGGGTGTGGGGGGGTCCCAACTGACCTGCGTGGGATGGCGTAGCCCCCCCAGGTGATGGAGATCTGGTACCTGCCGGGTACCCCCGGGTTGTACTCGCACTCGTAGACCCCATCCCCAACCTCCCGAACCGACACCGGCTCCTCGGTACCGCCTGGGGGGGAGATCAGGGGGTCAGGGGGCACCCCAACATCCCCCCATGTACACCCACACCCCTTCACCCATCTCATTGCCCCCCCCCCCACCCATCACTTTGCCCCCTCCCCATCTGCACCCCCCCCACCCTTCCCCCCCCCATGACCCCCCCCTTTGCACCCCCTTTTACTCTCACTCCCCCCCCACCCTTCCCCCCCATTTCCCCCCCCCTTTTCCCTCCCTTCCCCCCCCATTTCCCCCCATCCCCCCCATTTCCCTCCCCTTTTCCCCCCCATTTTCCCCCCCATGTCCCCCCCTTTCCCCCCCAGTTCCTCACTGGGTCCCCGCACGCTCACCCCCCCCATGACCCCCCCTGCCCCACCCCCACTCCCCCACCCTTCCCCTTCCCCACCCCTTTGCACCCCCTTTTACCCCCCTTTGTCACCCCACGTCCCCATTTCCCCCATCCCCCATTTCCCCCCTTCACTTTTCCCCATTTTCCCCCCATGTCCCCCCCATGTCCCCCCCATTTCCCCCCCAGTTCCTCACTGGGTCCCCACACGCTCACCCCCCCCATGACCCCCCCACCCTTTGCACCCCCTTTTACCCCCACTCCCCCCCCATTTGCACCCCTTTTACCCCCCCTTTGCCCCCCACGTCCCCCCATTTCCTCCCCCCACCCCCCCCTTGACCCCCCCTTTTTCCCCTCTCGTTTCCCCCCTCCCACCCTTTACACCCCCCCGACCCCCCCTTTTGCCCCCTATGTCCCCCCCGTTTTCCCCCTTACCCCCCACCCTTTACCCCTTCACATTTTGCCCCCCATTTGACCCCCCCTTGACCCCCCCACCCTTTGTCCCCCCATTTGACTCCTTCTTCACCCCCCCCTTATCCCCCCATCACCCCCCCATTTCCCCATTTCCCCATGTTCCCTTCCCCATTCCCCCATGTTCCCCATTTTCTCCCCCATCCCCCTTTTCCCCCATTCCCCCTTGTCCCCCTCCCTCCCCCATGTCCCCCCTTTCCCCCATCCCCCATTCCCCCCACCCCCTTTTCCCCCATTTTTCCCCCCATCCCCCTCTTCCCCCAATTCCCCCTTGCCCCCCTTTTCCCCCTCTTCTCCCCCTCCCCCCTTTTTCCTTCCCCCTTTCCCCCACCCCCGTGCTCCCCATCCCCCCACTTCCCCCTCTTTGCCCCCACCCCCATCCCCCATTCCCCTCCTTTCCCCCCATGTCCCCCTTCCCCCCACCCCTCCGTGCCCCCCCCTTTGCCACCCTTCCCCCCCCCATGTCCCCCCTTTTTCTTCCCCATTTCCCCCCCATCCCCATTTCCCCCCCCACCCTTTTCCCCCCATTTTCCCCCCCATCCCCCCCATTTCCCCCCCTTTGCCCCCCATTCCCCCCATCCCCCACTTCCCCCCCCTTTCCCCCCCATGTCCCCCCCTTTTTCCCCTCTTTTCCCCCATCCCCCCCTTTGCCCCCCATCCTCCCATCCCCCCACTTTTCCCCTCCTTGTCCCCCCTCCCTCCCCCCATGTCCCCCCCTTTTCCCCCCCCATGTCCCCCCCATCCCCCCCTCCCTTTGTCCCCCCCATTTCCCCCCCTTTCCCCCCATGTCCCCCCCTTCCACCCCCCCCCGTTCCTCACCGTCCCCCACACTCTCACGCACAGCTCCTCCTTCCCCCATCCCCCATTTCCCCCCTTGTCCCCTCCCCCATCCCCCCATGTCCCCCCTTTCCCCCCCTCTCCCCCGTTCCTCACCGGGTCCCCCCACACCCCTTCCCCTTAGCTCTCCTTCCCCATGTCCCCCTGTCCCCCTTTTTCCCCCCTTACCCCCCCCATTTCCTCACCGGGTCCCCGCACGCTCACGCATAACTCTCCTTCCCCACCCCCCCCTTTCCCCCCATGTCCCCCCCATCCCCCCCTCCCTTGTCCCCCCATTATCCCCATTTCCCCCCCATGTCCCCCCATGTCCCCCCCTTTCCCCCCCCGTTCCTCACCGGGTCCCCGCACACTCACGCACAGCTCTCCCTTCCCCCCTCCCCATCCCCATTTCCCTCCCCATCCCCCATGTCCCCCTTCCCCCCTTCTCCCCCATGTCCCCCCTTTCCCCCTGTCCCCCCCCATCCCCCCATGTCCCCCCCTTTCCCCCTTTCCCCCCCCCGTGTCCCCACGTGCCCCTCCCCACACCCCCATCCCCCCCTGTCCCCCCTGTCCCCCCTGTCCCCCCATGTCCCCCCCCACCCCTCCCTGTCCCTCCCTGTCCCCCCCTTTCCCCCCATGTCCCCCTTCTCCCCTTCACCCCTGTCCCCCTGTCCCCCTGTTCCCCCCTGTCCCCCCCATCCCCCCATGTCCCCCCCATGTCCCCTGTCCCCCCCTGTCCCCCCCATTTCCCCCTTTCCCCCGTTCCTCACCGGGTCCCCGCGCCACACAGCTCTCTCCTTCCCCCCCACCCCCCTCATCCCCCATTACCCCCTGTCCCCCATGTCCCCCTCTCCCCCGTTCCTCACCGGGTCGCACGCTCACATGTCTCCTTCCCCCATCCCCCCATTTCCCCATGTCCCCCATTTTCCCCCTTTCCCCCATTACCCCCCCTTCCCCCCTCCATTTCCCCCCCATGTCCCCCCCTTTTCCCCCCCCTTTCCCCCCTCCATGTCCCCCCCTCTCCCCCCCCGTTCCTCACCGGGTCCCCGCACGCTCACGCGCAGCTCTCCGCTCCCCGCCCCTTTGCTGAGCACGCGGAACCTGGCGGGTTCCCGCACGCGGAGCCCCCGCGCCTGCAGCCCCCGCCCCACCGCGCGCACCGACTGCGGGCTGCAGGCTGGGGGGAGGGGCGGATCAGCACCCAAAACCCCCCGGAATGACCCCAAAATACCGCAACAGCACCCACACAACAGCACCCACCCCCCCGCAACACCCCTGACCCCGCAACAACCCCCCCGCAACAGCACCCACACCAAACACCCCTAAACCCAGAGTGGGGAGGGGGCTTGGGGCACCCAAACCCCCCCGGAATAACCCCAAAATGCACCAACAGCACCCTGACCCCCCCCCCCCCGCAACACCCCCCACCCCAAAGCACCCAAACACCCCCAAACCCAGAGTGAGGAGGGGGCTTGGGGCACCCAAACCCCCCCGGAATAACCCCAAAATGCACCAACAGCACCCACACAACAGCACCCACCCCAAAACACCCCAAAACACCCCAAAATACAGCAACAGCACCCTGACCCCCCCCGCAACAGCACCCACCCCAAAGCACCCAAACCCAGAGTGGGGAGGGGTCTTGGGGGGGGGAGGGGCAGCTCAGCACCCAAAACCCCCCGGAATAACCCCAAAATGCAACAACAGCACCCTGACCCCCCCCCCCGCACCCCAAGCCCCAAACACCCAAACCCCACCCAGAGTGGGAGGCTTAGGAGGGCAGCTGGCAACCCCGGAATAACCAAAATGCACCAACAGCACCCACACAACCACCCCAAAACACCCCAAAACACCCCAAACACCCCCAAACACCCCCAAAATACGACAGCACCCTGACCCCCAAACATCCCCCAGCACCCACCCCAGCCCCCAAACCCAGAGTGGGGAGGGGGCTTGGGGGGAAGGGGCAGCTCAGCACCCAAAACCCCCCGGAATGACCCCAAAATGCACCAACAGCACCCACACAACAGCACCCACCCCAAAACACCCCAAACACCCCCAAACCCCCCCAAAATACCGCAACAGCACCCTGACCCCCCCGCAACACCCCCCACCCCAAACACCCCCAAACACCCCCGAACCCAGAGTGGGGAGGGGGCTCGGGGTGGGGGGGGGGGCAGGGGGCACCCTCAGCACCCATGGGGGGGTCAGGGGCTGCGGGAGGGGGGAGGGAGCAATGGGTGCCATGGGGCCACCAGTGGGTGCCATAGGGCCACCAATGGGTGTCTTGGGGCCACCAATGAGTGTCTTGGGGCCACCAATGGGTGCCATGGGGCCACCAGGGTCAACGTTGGGTGCCATGGGACCACCATATGTCTTGGGGCCACCAATGGGTGCCATGGGGCTACCAGGACCAACATTGGGTGCACAGGACCACCAATGGGTGCCATAGGGCCACCAAGGTCAATGTTGGATGTCTTGGGGCCACCAATGGGTGCTGTGGGGCCACCAAGGTCAACGTTGGGTGTCTTGGGGCCACCAATGGGTGCCATGGGGCCACCAGGACCAACATTGGGTGTCACGGCATCACCGATGGGTGTCATGGGGCCACCAATGGGTGCTATAGGGCCAACAGGGTCAACACTGGGTGTCTTGGGGCCACCAATGGGTGCCATGGGGCCACCAAGTTCAACATTGGGTGCCATGGCACCACCAGTGGGTGTCATGGGGCCACCAATGGGTGCTATAGGGCCACCAAGGTCAACATTGGGTGTCATGGGGCCACCAATGGGTACCATGGGGCCACCAATGGGTGCTATAGGGCCACCAGGGTCAACATTGGGTGTCTTGGGGCCACCAACGGGTGCTGTAGGGCCACCAAGGTCAACATTGGGTGCCATGGCACCACCGATGGGTGTCATGAGGCCACCAATGGGTGCTATAGGGCCACCAGGACCAACATTGGGTGCACAAGACCACCAATGGGTGCCATGGGGCCAACAGGGTCAACGTTGGGTGCCATGGCACCACTGATGGGTGTCATGGGGCCACCAATGGGTGCTATAGGGCCACCAGGGTCAACGTTGGATGTCTTGGGGCAACCAACGGGTGCTGTGGGGCCACCAAGGTCAACATTGGGTGTCTTGGGGCCACCAATGGGTGCTATAGGGCCACCAAGGTCAACGTTGGGTGTCTTGGGGCCAACAACGGGTGCTATAGGGCCACCAGGACCAATGTTGGGTGTCATGGGGCCACCATATGTCTTGGGGACACCAATGGGTGCTGTGGGGCCACTAGGACCAACATTGGGTGTCTTGGGGCCAACAATGGGTGCTATAGGGCCACCAGGGTCAACGTTGGATGTCTTGGGGCAACCAATGGGTGCCATGGGGCTACCAGGGTCAACGTTGGGTGCACAGGACCACCAATGGGTGTCATGGGACCACCAATGGGTGCTATAGGGCCACCAAGGTCAACGTTGGGTGTCTTGGGGCCACCAACGGGTGCTATAGGGCCACCAAGGTCAACATTGGGTGCCATGGCACCACCGATGGGTGTCATGAGGCCACCAATGGGTGCTATAGGGCCACCAAGGTCAACATTGGGTACCATGGCACCACCAGTGGGTGTCTTGGGGCCACCAACGGGTGCTATAGGGCCACCAGGGTCAACGGTGGGTGCCATGGCACCACCGATGGGTGTCTTGGGGCCACCAATGGGTGCATGGGGCCACCAGGGTCAACGTTGGGTGTCTTGGGGCCACCAATGGGTACCATGGGACCACCAATGGGCGCTGTGGGACCACCAGTGGGTGTCATGGGGCCACCAACGGGTGCTATAGGGCCACCAGGGTCAACATTGGGTGCCATGGCACCACCGATGGGTGCCGTGAGGCCACCAAGGTCAACATTGGGTACCATGGGACCACCAATGGGTGCTATAGGGCCACCAAGGTCAACATTGGGTGCCATGGCACCACCGATGGGTGTCATGAGGCCACCAATGGGTGCTATAGGGCCACCAAGGTCAACGTTGGGTGTCTTGGGGCCACCAATGGGTGCGGGGGTCCCCAGGGCCAGGTGAGGGGGGGGTCCCCGGGGTGTCCTCACCTTCGGCCACGGTGACGGGGAAGGGGCTGCCGGGGATGTGGGTGCCGGCGAAGGTGACGGCGATGGAGTGGGTGCCCGGGAGCACGGGCCGGAAGGTGCAGCGGAAGACGTTGTCCCCCTTGTCCTCCAGCATCACCTCCACCGTGTCCCGGCGGCCCTGGGGATCCACGATCACCACCCCGACGTCCCCAGGACCTGCCCCTGGTGGCACCACCAGGAACACGCTCAGTGACACCGCCACGGCACGGGGGGGACACCGGGGTGAGGGGGGGGACACACAGAGGGTCACCCAGGAGTCACCCAGCACCCCCGTGGGCTTGGGGACATCAGGGGGAGGTGGGCTTGGGGACATCAGGTCATAGGCTTGGGGACATCAGGGGGACGTGGGCTTGGGGACATCAGAGGGAGGTGGGCTTGGGGACATCAAGGGATGTGGCCTTGGGGACACCAGGAGGTGATGGGCTTGGGGACATCAGGGGGACATGGCCCCAGAAGTGACCCAGAACTCCCTGGCCTCAGTGTCACCTGGGAGAGGTGGCCTTGGGGACACCAAGGAGACATGGCCCCAGAAGCCACCCAGCACCTCCATGGCCTTGGGGACATCAGGGGACATGGCCTTGGGGACACCAGGAGGTGATGGCCTTGGGGACATCAGGGGGACACAGCCCCAGAAGTGACCCAGCACCCCCATGGCCTTGGGGACACAAGGGGGAGGTGGCCTTGGGGACATCAGGAGGTGATGGTCTTGGGGACACCAATTGGACATGGCCATGGTGACACCAGGGGGATGTGGCCTTGGGGACACCAAGGGGACATGGATTTGGGGACACCAGTGGAACGTGACCAGGGTGACACCAGGGGGATGTGGGCTTGGGGACACCAGTAGGTCATGGGCTTGGGGACACCATGGCCACGTCCCCATGGGGACATCACCTTGATGCCACCAAGGACCCCCACGGCCATGTCCCCCCTTGGTGTCCCCATGGCCACATGTCCCCATGACCTCACGTCCCCATGACCACCACAGCCACATCATGGCCACCAGGATGTGACCTCAGTGCCACCATGGCCACATCCCCATGAGAACATCACCTTGATGCCACCAAGGACCCCCATGGCCATGTCCCTCCTTGGTGTCCCCATGCCCGTGTCCCCATGGCCACCAGGATGTGACCTCAGTGCCACCATGGGGACATCACCTTGATGCCACCAAGGTCCCCCATGGCCATGTCCCCCCTTGGTGCCACCAGGACCTCACATCCCCATGGCCACCATGATGTGACCTCAGTGCGACCATGGCCACGTCCCCATGAGAACATCACCTTGATGCCGCCAAGGACCCCCACGGCCATGTCCCTCCTTGGTGCCACCAGGACCTCATGTCCCCATGGCCACCACGGCCACCAGGATGTGACCTCAGTGTCACCATGGCCACGTCCCCATGGGGACATCACCTTGATGCCACCAAGGACCCCCATGGCCATGTCCCTCCTTGGTGCCACCATGGCCACATGTCCCCATGAGCTCACATCCCCATGGCCACCATGGCCACACGATGGCCACCAGGATGTGACCTCAGTGTCACCATGGCCACGTCCCCATGGCCACCACGGCCACACCACGGCCACCATGATGTGACCTCAGTGCCACCACGGCCACGTCCCCATGGGGACATCACCTTGATGCCACCAAGGACCCCCATGGCCATGTCCCTCCTTGGTGTCCCCATGGCCACATCCCCACGGCCACCATGATGTGACCTCAGTGCCACCATGGCCACGTCCCCATGGCCACCATGGCCACCAGGATGTGACCTCAGTGTCACCATGGCCACGTCCCCATGGCCACCATGGCCACCATGATGTGACCTCAGTGCCACCATGGCCACGTCCCCATGGCCACCATGGCCACCATGATGTGACCTCAGTGCCACCATGGCCACATCCTCATGAGAACATCACCTTGATGTCACCAAGGTCCCCCATGGCCATGTCCCCCCTTGGTGCCACCATGGCCACCGGGGTTCCAGGACCTCAGAGCCCCCCTCCATGCTGTCCCCTCCCCCCCGTACTGTCCCCCCTTCCCCCCCCCGGTGTCCCCCCCCCACCTGCAGTGTAGATGTCAAAGTAGGTGGCCTTGGTGGCCACGAGTCCCTGGGGCTCCAGCCCGGGTCCCTTGGCTGTCACTTTGGTGGCGTCCCCCAGGGCCACCCCCACGGGGACCTGGAAGGGGCTCTGGGCGATGTTCTGCCCCGCAAAGAGCACGGTCACCTGTGGGGGGGGGACACGGGGGGGTCACCCACTGACACCCCACACACACACACACACGGGGACACCCCCCGAGGGGACAAACCAGGGGGACAGCGGGGATGGAGGGGACACCCCCAAACACCCCGGGGACACCCCCAAACACCCCGGGGACACCCCCAAACACCTCTCCCCCGGACACCTCCCCCCAGGGACCCCCCTGAACACCCCCTGAGGGACCCCCCAAACACCCCCCCCAGGGACCCCCCTGAACACCCCCCTGGACACCTCCCCCCAGGACCCTCCCGAACACCCCCCCCAGGGGACACCCCCAAACACCCCCCCAGAGAACCCCCTGAACACCCCCTGAGGGACCCCCCTGAACATCCCACCCAGGACCCCCCTGAACACCCCCCGGGACCCCCCCCAGGACCCCCCTGAACACCCCCTGAGGGACCCCCCCAAACACCCCCCCCCGGACACCTCCCCCCAGGGACCCCCCAAACACCCCCCCAGGGGACCCCCCTGAACACCCCCCGAGGGACCCCCCCCAGGGGACACCCCCAAACACCCTCCCGGGGACCCCCCCCCAGGGACCCCCTCTAACACCCCACCCAGGGGACCCTCAGGGTGCTGGGGGGACCCAAAGGTGCTGGAGAGGGGGGTCAGGGTGCTGGGGGGTCCCCAGGGTGTGATGGGGGGGACCCAAAGGTTTGGGTGGGGCTTGGGGACCCCCAGGGTGTTGGGGGGGGTCAGGGTGCTGGGGGGTCCCCAGGGGTGTCATGGGGGGGGACCCAAAGGTTTGGGGGGGATCTGGGACCCTTGGGGTGCTGGGGGGGGGTCAGGGGTGCCATGGGGGGGGAACCCAAAGGTTTGGGGGGGATCTGGGACCCTCAGGGTGCTGGGGGGGGCTCAGGGACCCCCAAGGTGTTGGGGGGGGGTCAGGGTGCTGGGGGGACCCAGGGGTGCCTTGGGGGGGGACCCAAAGGTTTTGGGGGGGCTTGGGGACCCACAGGGTGTTGGGGGGGTCCCCAGGGGTGCCATGGGGGGGGCCAAAGGTTTTGGGGGGATCTGGGACCCCCAGGGTGCTGGGGGGCCTCAGGGACCCCCAAGGATGCCATGGGGGGGACCCAAAGGTTCTGGGGGGGCTTGGGGACCCCCAGGGTGTTGGGGGGGGGGTCAGGGTGCTGGGGGGTCCCCAGGGGCAGACTGGGGGGGGACCCAAAGGTTTGGGGGGGGATCTGGGACCCTTGGGGTGCTGGGGGGGGTCAGGGGTGCCATGGGGGGGGACCCAAAGGTTTTGGGGGGGCTTGGGGACCCCCAGGGTGTTGGGGGGGGGTCAGGGTGCTGGGGGGACCCAGGGGCACAATGGGGGGGACCCAAAGGTTTTTGGGGGGGGTCTGAGACCCCTGTGGGTGCTGGGGGGTCAGGGGTGCCATGGGGGAACCCAAAGGTTCTGGGGGTCTGGGACCCCATGGGTGTTGGGGGTCAGATTGGGGTCCCAGAGTGTGATGAGGGACCCAAGGTTTGGGGTCCAGGACCCTTGGGGTGCTGGGGGAGTCAGGGGTGCCATGGGGGGACCCAAAGGTTTTGGGTGGGTCTGGGGACTCCATGGGTGTTGGGGGGGGGTGAGGGTGCTGGGGGGTCCCCAGGGGCACATTGGGGGGGGACCCAAAGGCTTGGGGGGGGTCTGGGACCCTTGGGGTGCTGAGAGGGGGGGGGGGTCAGGGTGCTGGGGGGTCCTCAGGGTGTGATGGGGGGGACCCAAAGGTTTGGGGGGGGTCTGGGACCCTTGGGGTGCTGGGGGGGGGGTCAGGGGTTCCATGGGGGGGGAACCCAAAGGTTTTGGGGGGATCTGGGGACCCCATGGGTGTTGGGGGGGGTCAGGGTGCTGGGGGTCCCCAGGGGCACATTGAGGGGGGACCCAAAGGTTTGGGGGGGGTCTGGGACCCTCAGGATGCTGGGGGGGGGTTAGGGACACCCTTGGTTCTGGGGGGGTCAGGGTGCTGGGGGGACCCAAGGGTGCCATGGGGGGGACTCAAAGGTTTGGGGGGGGTCTGGGACCCCCAGGGTGCTGAGGGGGGGGCAGGGGTGCCATGGGAGGGGCCCCAAAGGTTTTGGGGGGGGGTCTGGGACCCCCAAGGGTGCCATGGGGGGGGAGGGGAGGGTAGGGGGGCACCCACCTTGTGGACCCCCCCCACTTTGGGGACGTAGGTGACACTGTAGGTCCTCTTCTTGTCGTTGTTGGGGACAACCTTGGCCTGGGGACCCCCCCCCAAAAAGCAATCGGTGAAAAGGGGAAAAAGAAACAAAAAAAAGTTGAAAAAATGGAAAAGGAAAGTGAAAAAAATAAAAACATTATTATGGGGTTGTGAGGGGTTGTAGGGGGTCATGGGGAGGATTGGGGGTGATGGGGGTGATGTGGGGGTGATGGGGGCTATGGGGGCTTGGGGGGTTATGGGGGTTGAGGGGGTTATGGGGGGTTATGGGGGGTGATGGAGGGTTATGGGGGGTTATAGGGGGTGATGGGAGGGTTATGGGGGGTTTATGGGGGGTGATGGGGGGGTTATAGAGGGGTCTGGGGGCTTATGGGGGGGCTTAGGTAGGGTTATGGGGGGGTTATGGGGGGGCAATAGGGGGGTTATGAGGGGTTTTGGGGGGTTATGAGGGGGTTATGGGGGGTTCTGGGGGGGCTTGGGTAGGGTTATGGGGGGACTATGGGGGGCTATGGGGGGATGGGGGGGTAATGGGGGGGCTATGGGGGGGCTATGGGGGGTTCTGGGGGGGTAATGGCGGGTTATGGGGGGTGATAGGGGGGTTTATGGGGGGTTATGAGGGGGGTTATGGGGGGGTTGTGGGGAGGATTATGGGGGGTGATGGGGGGGTGATGGGGTTATGGGGGGTGGGGAAGCAGGGGGGTTATGGGGGTTGTGGGGGGTTATGCGGGGGTTATGGGGGGGATGGCAGGGTAATGGGGTTGTGGGGGCTTGGGGTAGGGTTATGGGGGGTTATGGGGGGGTGATGGGGGGTTATGGGGGGCTATGGGGGGGCAATAGGGGGGTTGGGGGGTTATGGGGAGGTTATGAGGGGGTTCTGGGGGGGTTCTGGGGGGTTTTGGGGGGGTTATAGGGGGTTTTGGGGGGTGATGGGGGGTGATGGGGGGGTTAAGGGGAGGTTATGGGGGGGTTGTGGGGGGGTTATGGGGGGTTATGGGGGTTTTGGGGGGTTATGGGGGGTTATGGGGGGGTTGTGGGGGGGGGTTTGGGGAGGTAATGGGGGGTTGTGGGGGGAGGTTATGGGGGGTTATGGGGGGGTTATGGGGGGTTGTGGGGGTTTTGGGGGCTGTGGGGGGTTATGGGGGGTTATGGGGGTTTTGGGGGGTTGGGGGGCTGTGGGGGTTATGGGGGTTATAGGGGGTTGGGAGTTTTGGGGGTTAAAGGGGGTTATGGGGTGTGGGGGGTTTTGGGGGTTTGGGGGTTATGGGGGAGTTATGGGAGGTGATGTGGGGGTTATAGGGGGGGTTGTGGGGGGTTGTAGGGGGTTGTGGGTTTATGGGGGTTGTGGGGGTATTAGGGGGGTTTTGAGGGGTTTGGGGGGTTAGGGGGTTTGGGGGTTATGGGGCTTATGGGGGTTATGGGAGGTTATGGGGTTTATGGGGGGTTATGGGGTTTTGGGGGTTATGGGGGTTATGGGGGTTTGGGGGGTTATGGGGGGTTATGGGGTTGGTTATGGGGGTTATGGCGGGGTTATGGGGGGCTGTGGAGGGGGTTATGGGGGGGTTATGGGGGGTTATGGGGGGTTATGGGGGGTTATGGGGGGGTTATGGGGGGGTTATGGGGTGGTTATGGGGGGGTTATGGGGGGGTTATGGGGGGTTATGGGGGGTTTGGGGGGGTTATGGGGGGCTTATGGGGGGGTTCTGGGGGGGGGTTTGGGGTGGTTATGGGGGGTTTGTGGGGGTTGGTTATGGGGGGTTATGGGGGGGTTATGGGGGGAGGTTATGAGGGGGCAATAGGGGGGTTGTAGGGGGCTATGGGGGGGTTATGGGAGGGTGACGGGGGGGTTATGGGGGGGGTTTATGGGGGGTTATGGGGGGCTTGGGTATGGTTATGGGGGGTTATGGGGGGCTTATGGGGGGTTTTGGGGGGGGTTGGGGGGTTTTGAGGGGTTTTGGGGGGCTATGGGGGGCAATAGGGGGGTTATAGGGGGGTTGGGGGGTTATGGGGGGGCTATGGGGGGCTATGGGGGGGTGATGGGGGGGTTGTGGGGGGTTTTGGGGAGGTTGTGGGGGTTATGGGGGGTCATGGGGAGGATTATGGGGGGTGATGGGGGGTGATGTGGGGGGTGATGGGGGGTTAAGGGGGTTTAAGAGGGGTTATGGGGGGTTATGGGGAGGTTGGAGGGCAATAGGGAGGTTATAGGGGGGTTATGGGGGCTTGGGTATGGTTATGGGGGGATTATGGGGGTTGTGGGGGGTTATGGGGGGTTATGAGGGGGGGATGGAGGGGTAATGGGGGGTTGTGGGGGGGATTTATGGGGGCTATGGGAATTATAGGGGTTAGGGTTTGGGGTTTGGGGGTTATAGGGGGGTTATGGGGGGTTTTGGGGGGGTTATGGGGGGTTTTGGGGGGTTTTGGGGGGCTTGGGGGGGTTATGGGGGGTTATGGGGGTTATGGGGGGTTATGGGGGGTTGTGGGGGGTTTGGGGGGGTTATGGGTTGGTTATGGGGGGTTCTAGGGGGGTTATGGGGGGGTTTGGGGGGTATGGGGTTATGGGTGGTTATGGGGGGTTATGGGGGGGTTATGGGGGAGGTTAGGGGTTGGGGGTTTGGGGTGGTTTGGGGGTTATGGGGGTTCTGGGGTGGTGGTTATGGGTTGGTGGTTGTGGGGGGGTTTGGGGGGGTTATGGGTTGGTTGTAGGGTGGGGGTGGTTATGGGGGGTTATGGGGTGGTGGGGGGTTATGGGGGTTGTGGGGTTTGGGGTTTGGGGAGTTTATGGAGGGTAATGGGGGTTATGGGAGTTATGAGGGGCTATATGGGGGTGTAAGAGGGGTTATAGGGGGTTGGGGTTTTGGGGGTTATGGGGGCCTATGAGGGGCGGTTATAGGGGGTTTTTGGGGGTTTTGGGGGTTATGGGGGTGATGTCACGGGGTAATAGGGGGTTTTGGGGGTTGCAGGGGTTATAGGGCATCAGGGGGTTATGGGGGGGTTATAGGGGGTTTTGGGGGGTGATGGGGGGCTGTGGGGGGCAATAGGGGGGTAATGGGGGGGTTTTGGGGGGGTTTATGGGGGGCTATGGGGGATTATGGGGGGGTTAAAGGGGGTTCAAGGGGGGATTATGGGGGGTTATGGGGGGGTTATGGGGGGGTTAATGGGAGGGTTATGGGGGGCAATAGGGGGGTTATAGGGGGGTTGGGGGGGTTATGGGGGGTTTTGGGTAGGTCATGGGGGGGTTATGGGGGGGTTGGGGGGTTATGAGGGGGTTATGGGGGGGTTATGGGGGGGGTTTATGGGGGGTCTATGGGGGGGTTTATGGGGGGGTTATGGGGGGGTAATAGGGGGGTTATGGGGGGTTTATGGGGGGTTTATGGGGGTTTATGGGGGTTATGGGGGCTTAGGTAGGGTTATGGGGGGGTGATGGGGGGGTTATGGGGGGTTTATGGGGGGGTTATGGGGGGTTGTGGGGGGGTTATGGGGGTGATGGGGGGGTTATAGGGGGTTGGGTGGGGGTTATGGGGGGCTATGGGTTGGGGGTGTTATGGGGGGGTTATGGGGGTGTTGTGGGGGTTATGGGGGGAGTTGGGGGGGTAATGGGGGTTTATGGGAGGTTAGGGGCTTATGGGGGGTTATGGGGGGTTTGGGGGTTTAGGGTTATGGGGGGCAATAGGGGGTTACAGGGGTTGGGAGGTTATGGGGGGCTTGGGTAGGGTTATGGGGGATTATAGGGGTTTATGGGGGGTTATGGGATTATGGGGGGGTTTATGAGGGTTATGGGGGGCTGGGTAGGGTTATGGGGGGTGATGTGGGGTAATAGGGGGTTTGGGGAGGTTGTGGGGGTTCTGGGGGGTATGGGGGTTATAGGGGTTGTGGGGCTTATGGGGAGGTTGGGGGGTTATGGGGGGGGATGGGGGGCTATGGGGGGCTATGGGGGGGTGATGGGGGGGTGATGTGGGGGAGGTTATGGGGGGGCAATAGGGGGGGTATAGGGGGGTTGGGGGGTTATGGGGGGGCTATGGGGGGCTATGGGGGGGTTATGGGGGGGTTATGGGGGTTATGGGGGGGTTATAGGGGGTTTTGGGGGGTGATGGGTAGGTGATCTGGGGGGTTTATGGGGGCGTTACGGGGGGGCTATAGGGGCGGTTATGGGGGGTTTATGGGGGTTATGGGGGGGTTATGGGGGGAATTATGAGGGGGATATGGGGGGTTATGAGGGGGGTGATGGGGGAGTTATGGGGGTTATGGGGGGGTTGTGGGGAGGTTATGGGGGGGTTATAGGGGCATTATGGGGGGGCTGTGGGGGAGGTTATAGGGGGGGCTATAGGGGCGGTTATGGGGGGGTTGTGGGGGAGTTTGGGGGGTTATGGAGGGTAATGGGGGGTTATGGGGCAGTTATGGGGGGGTTATGGGGGGTTATAGTGGGGTTGGGGGGGTTATGGGGGGCTTGGGTAGGGTTTTGGGGGGGTTATGAGGGGTTATGGGGGGTTTTGGGGGGTTATGGGGGGTTATGGGGGGTGATGGGGAGGTGATGTGGGGGGTATGGGGGTTATGGGGGCTGTGGGGGTTATGGGGAGGATTATGGGGGGATGGGGGGTTATGGGGGGTTATGGGGGTTTTGGGGGGGTGATGGGGGGTTATGGGGGGTTTATGGGGGGGTTATGAGGGCTTTGGGGGTTTGGGGGTTATGGGGGGCTATGGGGGGGTTATGGGGGGTTTTGGGGGGTGATGGGGGGTGATGGGGGGGTTTATGGGGTGGTTTATAGGGGGGGGTCTATTGGGGGGTTTATGGGGTGGTTTATGGGGGGGGTAGTGGGGGGGGTTTATGGGGGGGTTATTGAGGGTAGGTTATGGGGGGGCAATAGGGGGGTTGTAGGGGGCTATGGGGGGGTTTATGGGGGTGTTTATGGGGTGTTTTATGGGGGGAGGGTCTATGGGGGGGGTTTATGGGGTGGTTTATGGGGGGGTTATTGGGGGGGTTATGGGGTGGTTTATGGGGGTCTATGGGGGGTTATTGGGGGTAGGTTATGGGGGGCAATAGGGGTTGTAGGGGTCTATGGGGGGTTTATGGGGTGTTTGTGGGGTTTATGGGGTGGTTTATGGGGGGCTTGGGTAGGGTTATGGGGGGTTATGGGGGGCTTATGGGGGTGATGGGGGTTAATGGGGGGTTGTAGGGGGTTTTGGGGGGTCACGGGGGGGTTCTGGGGGGTTATTGGGGGTAGGTCATGGGGGGGTTATGGGGGGTTTATGGGGGGCTATGGGGGGGTAATGGGGGGGTTATGGGGGGTTATGGTAGGGTAATGGGGGTGTTTATGGGGGTGCTTATGAGGAGGGTCTATGGGGGGAGGGTCTATGGGGGGTTTATGGGATGGTTTATGGGGGTTATGGGGGGTCTATGGGGGGGGTTTATGGGGGGGTTATTGGGGGTAGGTTATGGGGGGGTTATGGGGGGTTGTAGGGGTTTATGGGGGGGTTTATGGGGGGGGTTTATGGGATGGTTTATAGGGGGGGTCTATGGGGGGGTTTATGGGGTGGTCTATGGGGGTTTATGGGGTTATTGGGGGTAGGTTATGGGGGGGCAATAGGGGGGTTGTAGGGGTTTATGGGGGTGTTTATGGGGGTGTTTATGGGGTGGTTTATGGGGGGAGGGTCTATGGGGGGGGTTTATGGGGAGGTTATTGGGGGTAGGTTATGGGGGGGTTATGGTAGGGTAATGGGGGGGTTTATGGGGGTGCTTATGGGGGGGGGTCTATGGGGGGGGTTTATGGGGGGTTATTGGGGGTAGCTTATGGGGGGGCAATAGGGGGTTTGTAGGGGTTTATGGGGGTGTTTTTGGGGGGGGGTAGTGGGGGGGTTTATGGGGGGGTAGTGGGGGGGTTCTGGGGGGTTTAAGGGGGGGTTATGGGGGGCAATAGGGGGGTAATGAGGGGGTTGTGAGGGGTTTTGGGGGGGTTATGGGGGGTTATGGGGGGTGATGGGGAGTTATGGGGAGGTGATTTGGGGGGGTAATAGGGGGTTTTGGGGGGGTTGTGGGGGGGTTATGGGGGGGCCATGGGGGGTTATGGGAGGGTTAAAGGGGGTTTTGGGGGGTTTTGGGGGGGTGATGGGAGGGTTATGGGGGGTTATGAGGGGGGTTATGGGGGCAATAGGGGGTTGTAGGGGTTTATGGGGAGTTTATGGGGTGGTTTCTGGGGGGTTTATGGGGGGTGTTTATGGGGGGGTTTATGGGGGGGTTTATGGGGGGGTTTATGGGGGGGTAGTGGGGGGGTTCTGGGGGGTTTAAGGGGGGGTTATGGGGTGTTTTATGGGGGGGTTTATGGGGGGGTTTATGGGGGGTGTTTATGGGGGTGTTTATGTGGGGGGTTATGGGGGGGCTATAAGGGGGTTATGGGGGTGTTTATGGGATGGTTTCTGGGGGGGGGTCTCTGTGGGGGTCTCCTCACCTCCTCCGTGTGCCCCTCGGGGTCCTCCACGTACACCAGCACCTCTCCCACCCCCGCCTCCAGCGTCTCCACCGTGAACTCCGCGGGGTTCAGCACCACATTCCCCTGGGGGGCCAGGCCTGGGGGGGGGGGGCACCCAAATTAGGGGGGGGGGGGTCAGGGTCCCTTCCCCACACTGAGCTGACCCCCTAAAAACCCCCAAGGTGCCCCCATCCCCAGCAATGGGGGGCACATGGGGGGGGTTTGGGGGGGCCATGGGGGGAGGGTTGGGGTCTCACCCCCCCAAAAAGACCCTAAGGCCCCCCCCCCGCACCCTGGGGGTCCGGGACCACCCCCCCTCCTATAACCCCTCAAGCCCCCCCCAAAGCACCCCAGACCCCCCCAACCCAGCCCCATAGACACCCCCTATCCCCACCCCCCCCCCCATAAAACACCCCCATATTTGGGGGATCCGGGACCCTCAGGGTGCTCTGGGGGGGTCCCCCAGGTGGTGAGGGGGGGGACCCAAAGGTCTGGGGGGTTCAGGGACCCCCAGGGTGCTATGGGGGGGTCCCCAGGGTGCTATAGGGGGGCTTAGGGACCCCTTGAGTGCTGGGGGGGGGGTTCAGGGACCCCCTGGGTGCCATGGGGGGGGGTTCGGGGACCCCCAGGGGTGTTCTGGGGGGGTCCCCAGGGTGCTGTGGGGGGGTTCAGGGACCCCCAGGGGTGTCATGGGGGGGTCCCCCAGGTGGTGAGGGGGGGACCCAAAGGTTTGGGGGGTTCAGGGACCCCCTGGGTGCTATGGGGGGGGCTTAGGGGCCCTCAGGGGTGTTCTTGGGGGGTCCCCAGGGTGCTATGGGGGGGCTTAGGGACCCCTTGAGCACTGGGGGGGTCCCCAGGGTGCTATGGGGAGGGGTTCAGGGACCCCCAGGGGTGTCATGGGGGGGTCCCCCAGGTGGTGAGGGGGGGACACAAAGGTTTGGGGGGCTCAGGGACCCCCTGGGTGCTATGGGGGGGGACTTAGGGGCCCTCAGGGGTGTTCCCCAGGGTGCTATGGGGGGGGGCTCAGGGACCCCCAGGGGTGTTCTGGGGGGGTCCCCAGGGTGCTGTGGGGGGGTTCAGGGACCCTCAGGGTTGTCATGGGGGGGTCCCCCAGGTGGTGAGGGGGGGGGGGCAAAGGTTTGGGGGGCCCAGGGACCCCCAGGGTGCCATGGGGAGTCCCCAGGTTGTTATGGGGGGGGGGGTTCAGGGACCCCCTGGGTGCCATGGGGGGGTCCCCAGGGTGCTGTGGGGGGCTTAGGGACCCCATAGGGTGCTATGGGGGGGTTCAGAGCCCCCCAGGGGTGCCATGGGGGGGTCCCCAGGTTGCAATGGGGGGACTTAGGGACCCCTTGAGTGCTGGGGGGGTCCCCAGGGTGCTATGGGGGGGGGTTCAGGGACCCCCAGGGTTGTCATGGGGGGGTCCCCCCGGTGGTGAGGGGGGGACCCAAAGGTCTGGGGGGCTCAGGGACTCCCTGGGTGCTATGGGGGGGGACTTAGGGGCCCTCAGGGGTGTTCCCCAGGGTGCTATGGGGGGGGGCTCAGGGACCCCCAGGGGTGTTCTGTGGGGGTCCCCAGGGTGCTATGGGGGGGGGCTCAGGGACCCCCAGGGTTGTCATGGGGGGATCCCCCCGGTCGTGAGGGGGGGACCCAAAGGTCTGGGGGGCTCAGGGACCCCCAGGGTGCCATGGGGGGGGTCCCCAGGTTGTTATGGGGGGGGCTTAGGGACCCCCTGGGTGCTATGGGGGTGGCTTAGGGACCCTCAGGGGTGCCATGGAGGGGTCCCCAGGGTGCTGTGGGGGGCTTAGGGACCCCTTGAGTGCTGGGGGGGTCCCCAGGGTGCTATGGGGTGGGGTTCAGGGACCCCCAGGGTTATCATGGGGGGGTCCCCCAGGTGGTGAGGGGGGGGGGCAAAGGTTTGGGGGGCTCAGGGACCCCCAGGGTGCCATGGGGGGGTCCCCCGGGTGCTAAGGGGGGGCCTAAGGACCCCCTGGGTGCCATGAGGGGGGTTCAGGGACCCCCAGGGGTGCTCCGGGGGGGTCCCCAGGTTGCTATGGGGGGGCTTAGGGACCCCTTGAGTGCTGGGGGGGTCCCCAGGGTGCTATGGGGAGTGCTCAGGGACCCCCAGGGGTGTTCTGGGGGGGTCCCCAGTGTGCTGTGGGGGGGTTCAGGGGCCCCCAGGGTTGTCATGGGGGGGTCCCCCAGGTGGTGAGGGGGGGGACCCAAAGGTTTGGGGGGCTCAGAGACCCCCAGGGTGCCATGGGGGGGTCCCCAGGTTGTTATGGGGGGGCTTAGGGACCCCTTGAGTGCTGGGGGAGTCCCCAGGGTGCTATGGGGGGGGGGTTTAGGGACCCCCTGGGTGCCATGGGGGGTGCTCATGGACCCCCAGGGGTGTTCTGGGGGGGTCCCCAGGGTGCTGTGGGGGGGTTCAGGGGCCCCCTGGGTGCCATGGGGGGAGGGTCCCCAGGGTGGTGAGGGGGGGACACAAAGGTTTGGGGGGCTCAGGGACCCCCTGGGTGCTATGGGGGAGGCTTAGGGACCCCCAGGGGTGTTCTGGGGGGGTCCCCAGGGTGCTATGGGGGGGGCTCAGGGACCCTCTGGGTGCCATGGGGGGGGGTTCAGGGCCCCCCAGGGGTGTTCTGGGGGGGTCCCCATGGTACTGTGGTGCCCCCCCCTCACATACCAGGTCCGTACGCCCGGGCCCGGCTGGGCTGGGGGGGTCGGGGTCTGAGGGGGGCTCCGGGGCGCAGCTTGGCGGTGGGGAACTGGGCCAGGTAGGTCATGACCGAGAGCTCATCCACCCCGGGGTGCACGATCTCCTCGGGGGCGATCACCTGGGGGGCACAGGGACAGGGACACACCGTGAGACCCCCCCAGAGACCCCCCCCAGGGACAGGGACACACCGTGAGACCCCCCAGGGACACCCAGAGACCCCCCCAGAGAGACCCCCAGAGAGACCCCCAGAGACCCCCAGAGAGACCCCCAGAGACCCCCCCCCAGGGACAGGGACACACCTTGAGACCCCCCAGAGACCCCCAGAGAGACCCCCAGAGAGACCCCCAGAGAGACCCCCAGAGACCCCCCAGAGAGACCCCCCAGGGACAGGGACAGACGTTGAGACCCCCCAGGGACCCCCCCAGAGAGACACCCCCAGAGAGACCCCCCAGAGAGACCCCCAGAGACCCCAGGGACCCCCAGAGACCCCAGAGAGACCCCAGAAGACCCCAGAGGACCCCCCAGAGACCCCCAGGGCCCCCAGAGACCCCCAGGACCCCCAGAGACCCCAGAGAGACAGGGACAGAGACCCCGAGAACCCCCAGGGACCCCCAGAGACCCCCAGAGACCCCCAGAGAGACCCCCAGAGAGACCCCCAGAGAGACCCCCCCAGAGACCCCCAGAGACCCCCCAGAGACCCCCCAGAGACCCCCAGAGACCCCCAGAGACACAGACAGGGACACACCTTGAGACCCCCAGAGACCCCCAGGGACCCCCAGAGAGACCCCCAGAGAGACCCCCCCAGGGACAGACATTGAGACCCCCCCAGAGACCCCCAGAGAGACCCCCAGAGAGACATCCAGAGAGACCCCCCCAGGGACAGGGACAGGGACACACGTTGAGACCCCCCCAGAGACCCCAGGGACACAGGGACACACATAGAGACCCCCCAAGAGAGACCC